>PVJO010009517.1:0-69131 GCA_004026905.1 Hystrix cristata
TGTCTTAGCTCCCCTGTCATCATTGCGACGGCACATGCTCTTGGCACTCCACCCCGACACCCTCCTCTGGGCTGACACCCTCATCCTGCACCTGCTGTATTAGTCAGTGATAGCCTGTGTATAC
This sequence comes from Hystrix cristata, assembly GCA_004026905.1. Classification (NCBI taxonomy): domain Eukaryota; kingdom Metazoa; phylum Chordata; class Mammalia; order Rodentia; family Hystricidae; genus Hystrix; species Hystrix cristata. The sequence continues at coordinate 125 of PVJO010009517.1, forward strand.
TCTTCTCTGGGAGGATGGTCTTCAGCCAGCTGGAGCTTTCTCTTGTGATGATCAGGTGAGGGGCTACTCCAGTCCACCCTTCATGCCTCAAGGGAGGATACATCTGTGCTACAGCTCAAGCTCTTGAGTCTCCCTGGGATCAGGTTGCAGGTGGCCTTCTCTTGTCCTTGCCCAGCATCTTCCCCACCCTCTTCTCTCTCAGCAAATCCCTCTGCTTCCAGGGAGCCTGACTTAAGATCACTCTCTTGCAAATCTGGTGTCCATGGCTGATTGGCTCAGGAGAGAGAACTGGCTGGACTCAGACCAGCTGAGTCCAGCTTCTTCCTTGGAGACCCACGCTGGGAATTGCTCCAGGTCCACCCATCTGTGGTTGGAGCGGGGATGGAGTTTATTGGGCATACAGGCGGTACCAGAACGGGGGGTAACTCCCAGGAAACGCTGTCAGTTCCTATGAAAACAGACCCCACCTCACATATTCCTCCTCTAGGTTTATTTTCTCTACATGCCTTCTCACTTCTTTCTCTCCCCATCTACAATCTCAGGCTGGGGTTGCAGAGTAAGTCTGGAGCGGGGAGAGGACTGGTCTGAGTATTAGAAGGCCTGCCTGATACTCCTAAGTCAGCCAGCTCACTTCACAGCTCCGGGCCTTGGGCTTTTAGGTAAATTAGAAAGTCAGTTTGTTAACTTTAATAGTTGATGGTTCTCTGAGAACTAACAAGGCAGAATGTAGGCCTTGAATTTCTGTATCCTTGCATGCAGCACACTGTCTGGCACAGGGCAAGAACACAGATATCATATTGATAAAAATGAAACGAATGACATTCAGATTTAGAGCGTGATTGAGAAATGTACACTATTCTGGCTGTGGAGTCGCTTTGCACTATCCATCACTCAGCCAGTGCTCTCAGGTGCCAGTTCCACGGTAAACGCTGCTGCTCCACAACAAATCACGCTGAAGTGCAGCCATTTAAAACAACCGTTTATTATGCTCATGGAGTCTGTGGGTCAGGAAGTTGCACAGGGCACCATGGGGATGGCTTTTCTCTGCTCCATCATGTCCACGGTCTCAGTTGGGAAGGTCTGATGTCTGGTCGTAACTTGACAGCAGGAGCTAGAGCGGCTCGCTGGAGGCACCCTCACTCGCGGGGCTGGTGATCGATGATGGCTGTTGGTGAGACATCAGCTGGAGCACTTGGCTAAAGCACCGACGTGTGGTTTTTCCATGGGGCCTGGGCTTTGGCACAGCACAGTGGCCCCAGGCTAGTACGACTTCTTACACAGCTGATCAGGGCTCACGAACAGTGTCCCAAGCTATAAGACGGTAGCTCCACCATTTTTATGACAGCCTCAGAATTCAAACCGCATGATTTCCATTACATTCTATATGTTACAAGCAAGTAACAAACCCACCCGGGTAAGACAGGTGACTTAGGTGCCGCCTTTTGATGAAGTCTCACAGAGCACAGGGGTTGGGAAAAAGGGTGGTGGCCATATTTGGAAAATACAGTCTGCTGCACATGCACGTCCTCATTTAATCCTTCCCTTGTTCTTGAATGTAGGTATTATTGTACCTTTTTACAAATGAAGAACGGACTCAGCTTGTTTAAGTAACTTGCCTATGGATAAAGCCAGTGCATGGCACAGCTGGATTTAAACCCAGTCTGTACAAAACAGGTGTTCTCCAGCAGCATACAATTCTGCTTACAGAAAAGGAGAACTGAGCAAAGTAAGACACATTTCAAGGCTAGTTCTCCCTTGGCGTAGGGCCAGGAGTGGGTAAGTGATCTTTTCCTCTATAACCCTGTTGTCAGGCCTAATATCTTTTCTGTACAGGTAAAGAAATCTGGTTCTTGTGCGTAACTCCCCAGGGTGTTGCTGCCAGGAGGCTGCATAAATGTCATTTGTGCCTTCTGTGATTCGCTCTGCCACATCTGCGCTGGACAGAGAGGCTGCTGTCTGCCTGCCTCTACCCGGTGGTATGGCAAAAGAGTCTGGGGGACAGTTAGTAGGAGCAAACCCTGATCCCCTCCATAAAAGCAGCACACATAACTAATATCTGTCAGGAATATCTTCTCTGCCATGATCCCTTTTTGAAATCATGTCTTCCCTTTAAACTTAAAGATCACAATGTCCCAGCAGTTATACTTGGTGCTCCCATGATACTTAGAGTTGGGAATTTTCACGTGATTTCTGGAACTTACTGCTTACTCTGCAAGATTTTGTATTATAACTCAATTAGTCTTTTAAGGCCCTAGAAGGCCAGGATCAGAACCTGCTCTTCCTTAATACTGCTCCCCAGTCATACTTCATTCTTAGTAAGTACCAAATAATTACTGACTGATTAGGCTTTCTAATGGTTAGTATAAGAGAAGGGCCCATGTGCTTCTTCAAAAGTGCTTTTTGAGAGCCTGCTATATCACAAGCATTGTGCTAGGTGTCAAAGACCCATATGATCTAGAAACAAGAATTCAGAAAAATCTAAGACGAGCCTTCTAGACACTGTGCAGTGGGTCAATAACATCAAAATTGGTACCTAAAAGCACAGCATCTTTGATCTGATTAGGAGCCTTCATAGCAAGAACAATCGAGGCAAGTGCTATAAAGTTACAATTTCTATATGTTGCCAGATGATTCTAGAGTCAGACATTTAGAAAGTCCCAGAATAGGGATTTTTAAATCCTAAATCTTAATTTTTAGTTTCTTCTATAAATTGTCTGAATGGTGTTTTTTAGCTGGGGCTATCAGACAGGAAAAGATGGGTCTTCCTCTTTTCTTCAAATTAGGCTTTCTGTGATAGGCAAAATTTTTCTACTCCTGTTTTAATTTCTCAAGATTTCACTTCTGAGTGTCCCTAAAATCCATTACCCCTGGAAACACCTTTGTGCATGCCAAATCAGCTGATACGGCCGTAGATAAGCCTGTTTGTAAATCACGGGGTAATCCTTCTCAGCGTTCTCTTCCACTCATTATTCACACCATAAATCCTTGATCCAAATATAATCCTATTATATAAAACTACTTCCTCAACATACCATCAAGAAGAATAAACAGCTCCTATAAATAATTACCTTTGGGATATGAGAGAAAATGTAAACATTTTATTTGGCAGTTGTTTCTGAACACATGAATAAATAAATGGAAAAGTACATATTAATATTTCTTTTTGGAGTAACAGATACCATTAAACGCTTATTTACACATCTCCACTGCAAAGAACAGTTACACAATTAAATTTCATCTTATAAAAGTAGCTCCCCACAGCACTGGATGGGACAGTTAAGGATGGAGTACTGGTAGTGCTCGGCTCTAGCAGTCTCAGTGTTTAAAAGGCGTTCATCTGCAGGTGTGATAAGAAGAGTCATCATGCATTGAGTTCATCCAGGTCAAGTACTGTAAAAAGTTTCTGATGGCAGCCACAGGATTTGGTGTCTCATGCGCTTAAGTCAACTATCACATGTTTGTAAATCTGTGTATTGCCCTTAAAACTGGAAGCAAAAAGAAAATTGCGCTTATTAATGGACACATGTGTGAATGATCTTGGTGCCTGAACATTTAATTCTTGAAATTTTACAAATTTGGCTTTCTCTGCATCCCAGTTATACACTTGAGTAAAGGAGTAATCACTTCCAAGAATTGCGTATTGGTAATTATTTATCTGAAGAGGCTGGAACACCATAGATCCTCGCGATGGCATCCTCTGAATATCCTGGAATGAGGAGCCTCCCCATTTCATGACTTTGGAATCACCAATGAATCTTGTCAAGCAAATGTACACATCACCTTTCACTGAGAAATGCTTTACTGCATATACATCTTCCATGTTAGGAATATCAGTTTGGTTAGTGAATAATTGTGTTGCTTTGTTCCACTGATAAATTACAGGACGCTGGGAACTACTGGAAAGGATTAAATGAGGCGTTCTAAGTGTCAGAGGTGTTCGGGCTATTTCTAGATATTCCACATCAGTGTCCCTGTACCAGGCATGTAAGGATTGGTGGGAGTAGAATCCATTTCCGTTCCATTTATAAATGGTAGTAAAACCAGCTTTTGAACTATCAGCAACAACAAAGTACCAGTTGTTTTCAATCTTGAATGTTTCTATGTCGTTGGGTTTTCGGATTTTGAGAATTTCAATATCCTGGATTTTTATGAATTTGTTTGCAAAACCATCTCGCTTATAGATATGAGAGCCACCAAACAGCTGGGCCACAATAACATAGAGCTGAGTTTCAATGACTATAGGCTTGCACACCACAGTGGACGTGCCTGGGAAGAGACAAATGAGAGATTAGTTGTGTGGCTATCCTCTTTGGCAGAAGTAAACATGCTGGCTGAGGCCATATAACTGCTACCACAAATCAGCCAAATATGGTTTCTTGGTTGATTAGGTGAGGCCAATAGCAGTAGTATTTTGAAGCTCTGTGCTCACAAGGACTTGTCGTGAATAATAAAACTGCCATATCACACACAGACTACTCTAGGTGCTCAGGACACATGGGTACAGCCTGAATTTTCTCCTCTTATTTCTTGCAGAAAGAAAAGTATTGCTTTCCATGACATGTAAGTTAATCATAGTAATTCTAATTAAAAGTCACCATTTATTGGGAATTTGCTATGTATTTTATCAAGTCATTTCATTAAATGTTCCCAACAATTGTAAGAGATAAATATTATTATCATCTCTTTTCCAGATGAACAAACTGAAGCTCAGAGGGGGCTAAATCCTGCTACCAGATGGGAGAGCTGGGATTCAAACCCAGGCCTACATACCAGCATCTTTAGGCTTTTAACCCAAGCAGAGGCAAGGTTAGCTATGCCAAGGCTTGCAGTTTGGGCCAGGACCCCACGAAGTTCTAGAACCATCCCATGAAGTCCAGAGTGATGGTTTGGGCAGCCTCCAGCTCTATTTGTAATTGGGTTGTTCTAAATGTGAACTCCTCATGGCCCCAGAAAAGCTGTTTCTTGCTGTAGCATCCCCTGACAAAGGCAGTAGACACTACTCATCACTTTTCTAGCACTTTAGGTCACTTGTTTCAGGAGTGAAGATAAGCAAGAAGAATCCTTGAGAAAAGTGAACCAGGAGTCCAGCCGTGGGTGATGCTCCCGGAAGTTATTTTGGGAAATCTCAGATAATGATAAGGGGTCTGTCAGTGGCTTAGTTTGGCATCCCTTTTCTAAGAGTTTGACATTTATCAAGAGCCTGTGATCTCTTAGAAGGAGGTTAGTTCTAGAAAATTCAAAGACAGGCAGAGCAAATTTGGGCCCCAAGCTTCACTGACTGCAGCACTAGTGACTCTGAGGCAGAAAGTTCTACATTAGTTCTTTGTGCTAATTGGCTCCACTCACAGGCCAAATTATTTTTATCTGTCACTCTTTTCAGAACTAAACTGATTGTGTGATCGTGAAAGAATCACTTAACCTCTGTGGGGCTCAGTTTTATTGATCCTGTACAATGAGGGCTTAGACAATTTCACCATATAATAATACGGTGGCATTATTATTGTTTAGTAATAATACTAACCAATAATCGTTGACTGACTGATTGATTACTACTACCAGGAAAGTTTGTGTTGAGAAAGATTCCATGGCTGTGTCTGCACTGTGAAAAAAAGCACTGAGACTGAGTAGCAGCATCTGTCTGCAGTGAGAGACAAAACAGTCACCTCACATCTTAAATAACTGTCATCTGACCCAGGCTTGAACATTTATGGACCTCCGAAATTCATGTTGAAACTTAACCCTCATGCAACATTATAAAAATCTGAAGTCTTCGGGGGGTGATGAAGTCATGAGGGTAGAGCCTTCATGAATGGGATTAATGTCCTTATAAAAGGGCTTGGGGAGGGCTGGGGATTTAGCTCAGTGATTAGAGTGCTTGCCTGGCAAGCACAGGGGCCTGAGTTTGATCCCTGGCACCGCAAAAAAAAAAAAAAAAAAAAATGGCTTGGGGAAATTGATTTAATCCTTTTTTGTTTTTCCTTCTGCCATGTGAGGACAAAGAGAAGATGTCGTCTTTGAAGCAGAGAGTAAGTCCTTATAAGACGTTGACTCTGCTGGCACCTTCATCTTGGACTTCCCAGCCTCCAGAACCGTGAGAAATAACTTCTGTTGTTCATAGATTACTCAGTCTAAGATATTTTTGGTATAGCAGTAAGAACAAACTAAGACATCATCTTAAATGGGATAAATTCTGAAAGTCTGCAAATGTACACTTCGTTTCTCTTTTAAGTGCTCATCTGAAGAGCCATCTGGAGCAACCAATGTACTGTACACAGGTCAGAAGAACCCAGTTTAGACTGCAGGAAACTCTGCTGCAGAGTATCAGAAAACTTAGGGAGAAGAGGAAGCACAACTTCTTCCTTGAAAAAGAAGGATTCTGAAAGGGTTTCAGTTTGGAGGTCCTTCTGTCTGGGTAACCTTAGTGTGCAGCAAGCTCCAGACTGTTCTGATGATGACTGGGGATGGTGGCCACCAGTAAAATCTAATTATGACCCTTTGGGCCTTGTCTAATGAGTGACATTTTATGGGGAGATTGGAGAACTCTTAGGAGCAGATTTGAAGGTGTTACAAGCTAAAGTTGATGTAAACATTTCAGAATTGTTCTAATATTTATGATATAATTTTAAAAACTCTTGAAGTGGGGAAAAAAACTTACAAGATCACCTGAATAGTAACTTTCATGGAAGAAACTGGATTCTAGGACCAAGTTAAATGTGAAGAATACTAAAAATAGGTCCTACAATGTTTATGATATGAGTCTGTAAGTGGGAGATTTAGTGGACTACAAAACTTTGTTACAAGGTATACATTAGTATTTTGTAAAAGAAATGTTTGTGTAGCCAAGCTTGAGAGGTGTTTATCTGCAAAAACCTTATTTCGTAGTTTAGAAAAAATGGGAGGCCCGGTGGGAATGAGTGGCTTGCACAGCTAGGTTAGAAATCAATACCTTTTGAAAACTAGTCCACCTTTTGTTATATATTCAGTATGATGGTCCTACGCTAAGTTTCTGGTACCCATGATCACTTTATCTTATTAACAAACTCATGAGTTAGGTATGATTCCCACTTAACAAGTGAAGAGAGGAAAGCTTAGAGGACAATCCCAATTCACTTAGTAGATGGTAGGTTTTTTTTTTTTTTTTTTTTTTTTGGTGCTGGGGATCAAACTCAGGGCCTTGTGCTTGTAAGGAAAGCACTCTAACCACTGAGCTAAATCCCCAGCCCTGTAGATGGTAGGTTTTTTTTTTTTTTTTTGGGTACTGGGGATCGAACTCTGGGCCTTGTGCTTGCTAAGCAGGCACTGTAGCCACTGAGCTAAATCCCCAGCCCTAGATGGTAGTTTTGATTCAAGTGACTGTAAGCTTGCTCGGAGCACTCGCTCATACCACTCACCTTCTCCTGCGGCCATTAACAAAAGCTGTTTAATTTCCTACTCAAAATTTTACGAGGCTTTTCATACCTGTGATGTTGTCATAATTCCGGAAAGTCTTTTCTACATGGTCCCATTCAAGGAAAATGCATTTTCCAGTAAAAGGCTGAGCAATGACAACATACTCATCATTCATGTAAGAAAAAGTGTCTATGGACAGTGATTGATAAGGCAGGTCTTGAGATTTTGCAAATTCTGCAAAAATAGGAAATGATGGTGAGTAACTGTTAGCTAATTTTAATACCTTTTTCTTTGGCTAGATCTCAAATATCTGTAAGAGATACTTTTTTTTCAAGAAATACTAAAATGACAGTTTTATTTTGCTTTTAAACACATGAAATTTCAGTGGTTCATTTTTATTCAAAATTAAGTCACTTGGTTGGTTTTTAAGATATTAAAAAAATCAGTTCCTATACATAAAAAAAAGAGGAGTCCTTATTTTAATTCTATGTTGTAAATTGATTTTGAGTACATTACCTGTAATGATGCAATCAAAATCCTTGGAAGAAAGACTATTGATTTTGCGCTTCTTGTATTCTGGGGGGCCTTCACAGTAGATGTCTTCAACGGTTGCATTGGTGTGGCTGAGCCATTCCACCAGCCACTTCAATTTACAGTCACAATTAAATGAATTTCCTCTCAGGTCCCTGAAAGACAAACCTCTGCTGCTTTGGCAGTACAAAGGCCCTGGCATGTCACAAGTATGACTTCTTCAGCAAATAACGTCTGCAAAATTACCTTGCTTGGCTTTCCATTGTGCCCTGTGATCTGCCTTGGACTTGACTGACTGCTCGGCTTGGGCTCAGAGAGTGACCACACAGCACTGCTACAGGCAACCCCAGCTGGCGGAGCCTCACAACTCACTCTCTTTTGGATTCCAAGGCAGTTTATTCTAGAGCAGTGCTCTCAATTGAAATAGTGTGTAAACCGCATATGTAATTTAATTTTTTCTAGAGCTGCGCTAAAAAAGTTTTTAAAAAGGTGTAATTAATAATATACTTAGTTTGATAAATTCAAAGAATTATCATTTGCATGTAGTCAATGTAAACATTAAGATTTTTATACCCTTTTTAATACTAAGTCTTTGAAGTCCACTCTGTATTTTATACTGACAATATATCTAAACTCAGATGCCAAATTCTTCTCAGAAACACAAGAAGTTTTGATTTAATAAAATCGATAGTTAAAGAAACACCATACACCCAGTTGTTCCAAAGATACTTAAAAGATTTCCAATAACTGAACTGAAGAACAGCTTTTGAATTTAAGTTTTGAAAAGTTAAGGGGTGGGGACGTAGCTTGGTGAAAGAGCACGTGTGAGCATGTTCGAGGCTTTGGGTCAGCCCTCTGGACCACCCCTCCCCGTACAGTTTAACATTCAGCCCCTCAGTTGCACTAGTAGAGCATTCTAAGGGCTCAGTGTCAAAAGTGTCTTGCAGACACTATACTGGACAGCACAGGATTAGAGGACAGAATGTAGTGATTATTGTACCATATTTAATTAAATCGAGTGAGTTCTTTGCTTTTATTCTTTCTCACAGATATAATTAATTCTGATCCTATTCCACGGTCTACGAATTCAGTTTTAATAGGAAGTGACTTTGCCGGTTGATGTACACACACAATAGCTCATGCTTGTACTAAATGATATAGCATAGTTCAAATTTTCCACAAGTGACCCCGACTCGCCAAGTTCTCTGTTTGTTTCCTTTTGCCATTGCTTCTGTTCAGGAATTCCATCTCTTTTCCCGGTCATACAGAATTCCTAAGAGAGGTGCTGCCTACTCTTCATGCAAGATATAAATAATTTCTAAATGCTCAAGCATTTAACAGTGTTTTTAAGGGATACATTCAAGAACACCAAGAAATCCACTAACAGGCAAGTTGACCTGGATCCTCGTATGTCTAAGATAATCCTTATCTGGGCATATTAGAGTAAACCAAGAAGCCAAACCCATTATGGGATTCCCTGAAGAGACTGAGCCAATTTCAAGTGTTAGACTGACACAAGGATGGGACAGAAGGTCTTCCATGAGCTATAGCCCACGTCTGCCACAGACCACCGTCCAAATTCCAAGACAATCTCAGAACTGGCGTCATCTCCCAAGACTACCCTGATCAAGAACAACGAACATCAACCCTTCTGGGCTGTTGTAAACCACAGCAGATAGCTGGTTTGTGCAGAACTCTTTTAGAAGTGTCTTGATTCTTGCACTCTCTCGGAAATAAACGTCATTCAGGAATTGTGGTAATAGGCATGAAGGGGGGCTGGGGGACTACTGCAGAGAACAAAGATAGTTTTTCATTAGCTTCCTGATTTGAAGTTAAATACTGGTTTAGAAAAAAATACTCGACTCAGATTTTGTTATTGGAGAAAAGTTGTTTTGAATATATACTCTGTAGCAGTGGTGGGGAATCTATGGCAGGCATGTTGTTTTCTTTTAAGACAATGGATATTAATGTATGAGTTGTTTTTTCTAAACTAAAACCTCAGTGTTTAGGCTTAATTGCAGTGTTGGCACTTTGCGATAAATCAGTGGGTTTTGGGTTGCAGTTTGGGCACTTGTCTCTAAAAGGTTTGCCATCACTGCTGTATAGCAAAGTACCTGAAGAATATTAAAAAACCCCAAAACTTTGTTTTCATATATTGTTTTATCTGTTCCTGTTCTACTTTATGACATAAAATACCCTGCTAACATTCTGGAAAGCCACTTAATGAAGCTAAATTGTTTTTGAGAGGGTTAGGCATATAGTACTCGCTTTGCTTACAGCAAAATATACAAATTCCTTGCAAAGATCTTTCACTCTGAGGCTTAAAAGTCAAAGTTTGAAAGCTCTTTTGTTTGAAAAAGGGTCAAAAATAATTAAGTTCATTCCCTTCCTGGGGCTTAAGCCAAATTCCTGGGGATTAAGCCTAGAGTTGTTGTTCAGTCTAATGAGAGAAAAGGCAAACTTTCTTCCCTTCCCCCACTTCCTGCTCCATTTCTCTGTTGACTGACCAACCCATGGGTGTAACCTTTCATCGTACTCTGTCAGTTTCCCAGACTTCTTTATGTTTTTTCTTTGGAGCCCAATTTCCTGGACCTCATGAGAAAAAAAGGGCTCTTGAAATTTCTGTCAGGGTCTCCTCTTCCCAGCCCTCAGAGACCCTTATGTTTACCCTGCACAGACACACACTGTGTCAAAGCAATGCCTGGGTACTGTGCGTTCGGAATTCCCAATGGTAAACACTGTGGAAGACGCATATGCTAGCCTGTGTAAATTTAAAATTTAGGCTGAGGTAAAATTAAAAATTAAAAATTCTGATCTAATTTTAAAGCAATGAAAAATTCTAGTCATCAATACCAGGTTCCTTGTTCATTACTACAAATTAATTAGTGGTTTTTTTAGGTCCTCTTACACATTTGTTAACGAATCCAGGCCTTTGAAAATATCTTTTGGGAGTGTCTGTAGGTTGTTGTTTGCGAGGCTCCTGGAAAAGAAAAAGAATGATATAAACTGTAATGATAAATTAAATAAATACACTCAATAACATAGCTTAGTTACGAGTCTTTTTTGTTGTTTCCAATTTACCAAATTGCTTGCACTACAGTACTTTCAAGTCTTCAAAGATGCTACTCAGATTCCTACTGTTGTATTTTCAATTTCTGACCTCTTTGTTTCAATAGCCATTCAATATTTATGTGGCACTTTCTATTGGTTAAAGGGCACAACAACAACAGCAACAACTACAACTACAACAGCAACCAAGCAACAAAATGATGCCTAGGCACCGCTCTTTTCGTTTAGAACAGAAGAGGAGATTCACACCTTCAGATGTTTGGTCTATGCTGTCTCCCATAGTGACTCACTAAGCTGCTGATAGAGTCCTCCCAAAGGCCCCTCCTCCTGCTGGGCCCTGTCTTCTCCCTTTCTCCCCCTCCTTTGTTTCAGAGCACAGCTACATCTCTAACCAATAACCAACACTGCAATAGCTTTATGCTTTCTCAAACACACCCTTTCTTCTCTCTAAAATATATACATGATTCTTTTTTCTGATTTAAAAAAACTTTTAGCTGTATTCATTCTACCTCAGAAAAAAGCTTTCTCACAAATACTACCCAAAACATCCTCTTGATCTTTTTTTCCCTTCTTCCAATAGACTCTTGGTCATCACAGGAATTGCTTTCCCTTTCTCTTTCTATTTGTTCTTCCACAAATCGCTAGAATGATTCTAAGCAATGTTAACAAATAGGAAGCGATCTTATATACATATCAGAGAAATGCAGAATAATAAAGTGCTAACGCTGTATGATCAAGAAAGAGTACTAGGTACTAGAATTTTGTTTTTAGCAAGCACCTATTATGTATTTCTTGTAGGTTGTTTTCAACAATGCAAATAAAATGAAAGAAAAGAGCCTATGCTGTTGGCCTCCAAAGCCCTTGTAAATTTTCTCAAAAGTCCTTTAAAACACCCTCAAAAGTCTTCTATGTCTTTTACATCCTCTAATTAAATATGAGATGTCTCAAGTACAAACATTCAAAATTTATAACTTATTGTTAACTAATCATTTCATTTTGGGGGAGTTTTAGAAATTACTACTAAATGATCACAGAATGTAAGAATGGAAGTAGACTCAGAAAATTCTAATCTCAATGATGACCAATTTTGTGATGACCAATTTGGAATCATTCTGAGATGGGTTTAAATCCTGACTCCATACTTACTGGTTATGCGATTTTGGTTATGCAACTTTTCTGAGACTCAGTTTTCTTCATTTTGGAGATAATAGTGCCTTTTAAAAAATAAGTGTATTGGAAAAAGAAGATGAGATAATACAGAATAGTGCCTGGTACCTGAACTACGCTCAATAAAGGAAGGAAGGAGAGAAAGGAGAAGGGCTCCTGTGTGCACATTGTCCAGGAAACAGCATTTAGAAAACTGACTCTATGAATGAATGAATAGTATTAATAAAACATAGATAAGAAGACTGTTCAATAGAGTATCTCCACAACTCATCTGACTACTACTTTCTAAAAAAACTTTTCCGTGGTTCTGGGGCTCACATGAAGGGCCTTGTGCATGCTAGGAGGTGCTCTGTCACTGAGCTATACCTGTAGTCCATGATTGGTGTTTGAATGAGGAGATTTCCTCATGCCTTGGACCAGTTCAGAGTCACTCCCAAAACTGCCCCGATCAGTTTTCTGGCACAGCGTATCTTAAAATTCTCATGCTAACTTCTGCTAAATGGGCCTCTCTCTCTGTCTCTCTTTGTCTCTCTGACTCTGTCTCTGTCTCTGTTTCTCTCTCTCGTTCTCTCAAAACAGGACAAACTGCAACTGGCTGGAGGTTGGGTTACAGGACAGTGGGCATAAAAGGAGGCAGTCAGATCCTGAATTACTACTGCCCGTGGGGTTACACAGGAGGAGGAACCACTCTGGTTTCGGTTCCTCTCTGAGGGGAATAGTTTTAAATAATGCCACATCTGGAAGTTTCATTTTCTGCCCAAAGCAGAGAGCTCTAGGCCTCACGTGACTAAAGTTGAAGACTAACTTCAGAAACATAGCTCAAAGTAGGGATAGCGACTTAGAGCTATGTGGCTCCTGGAACAGAGAGATGGAGTTGTCGCATGACAAGGTGGAGGACTTTTAAATCACAAGAATTGGGAGATAGGGTAGAGAAGGGCAGGCCAGCCTGGCTGTGGGATGAGGCGTTATGCTGCTTGAGGACTTCTTGTTACGGGGGCTCTCACCTGTGAACTGGAGGAACACGGGGAAGGGGAAGGCAGCATGAGCAGTGCTAGAGACAGAAATGGTTTTATGGATTTACCGCACTCAATGCCAACCCTTTGGTGCTCCACTGCCCAGAGCTCAGTGAAATATCTATTCACAATGGACTGCTTATAAAGGGACTAGCATGGGAGTTCATGTCTAGGAAGCAGGAAGTAAGACCCAGAAATGAGAGGAAGGCTTCTGGGTGCCCCAGCCCAGGAAGTGAAGGTCAGATAGCTTCCTTAAGTCCCAGAAGGACCTGGTGACAGCACGTCACATATGGATGAATAGAAAGCAAACAGAGGGGTTTGGGCAGATAACGATTTAGAAGAACAATGCTGAGAAAGCCTGGAAATTGTTCTGCAAAAACTCTTAACAGGGTCCTGATATAAAGCCACCTTCAAGTTCAGGCTGGTGGTGGAGTTGAAGAATGCATTAGACATGGGAGGGGCTTACCAGGACCTGCAAGGTAAGACTAGATGAGACATATGAAATGGGCCTATAGAGAAGGAGCTGTATCCTAGCTGTGGCCAAGTAAGAGAGTTTACCAGTTCGCACGTGAAGCAAGAGAAACTGGAAATATTTGCAGCCCAACAGATAAGTTGGGAACATTGTTTTATTCAGCATTGTCAATATCAGCAAAGAATTAGAAACACTCTTCAAGTCCATTAATAAGGTACTGTGTAAAGAAATAATGGTTTAACTCAACATGAAATATTTCTTTTTTGGGGGGAGTGCTGGGGATCGAACTCAGGGCCCTGTGCTTGCTCGGCGAGCACTCTACCACTTGAGCTAAATCCCCAGCCCCTTCAACATGAAATATTTCATCAATTTTTTAAAAATAAGATAGTTCTTTATGATTTAACATGAAGTAACACTCAAGCAATTTGAGACATGGAAACTAGTATGTAGAATATAATTCCCTGGAGGAAAAAAGACACATATCTTTCCTGGAACCTCCAGAAAGCACTATAAAGAGATATAAAAATGGTTGCGGTTACAGGTGGGAGTGGGTTTACTGGAATCATTCATTTTTCTATAGAAGTGTTTGGATTGTAAGAATTTTTTAATAGGGAGCGTGTATTATTTTGTAATCAGAAGAAACAAAGAATGATGTTAAATTGTCAAGAAGACCCTGTTGCTTAGTAACTATGTGGTTCTGCCCAGTGAAGGTTCAGTCATTCTGAATCAATCACTTAGTGGCATTCACCAGGTTCCAAAGCTACACAGGTACCGTGGGAATCGCAGTCAGCACTCGGGCATCTGAGCGGTCAGGCTGGGCAAACATCTTTCAGAGACCTTCTGCAGGAGGGAGCGACCCGTTTCCTTTAAAATTCCCATGTGGTTTCAGACCTTCATCCTCTGAGGAGGTTGGGGACCACAGCCAGCCCTGGCGTGGAGCCTGTGCTGTGAGTTTCCTGCCTGGTTCGAGCCAGCGGTGAGGAAGGACTGGAACCTCCAGAAACCTCCGTGGGCACTGAGGCTTTCGGGCAGACCCTCCTGAGCTGTGCGATGTGGAGGGCACCTTTGAGATCGGGTCCCCTTTAGGCTCACCAAACATCTGGAGACACGGAGACAGCACTTTTTCGATTAAGATTAGCGTTATTTGGGGGTTGATTGTTAGGGTTGTTTTCAGATTCTACTTTTGCCTTGAGTTTTGCCACCAGAAAGCAAAATACTTGAATTAAATTTTGTTAGTTTTGCCTTTCCCGCTACCCCACTTCCAGCTTCCCAGAGAATTACTTAATATTATTATTCCCTTTCCTTAATAGAACCTTGTTTGAAATATGTGATATATCCTGCGTAAAACTGGTTGTAGCTGTACTTCCCCACATCACTTAGTTCATTAATACCACTCTGGGGTTCTGTTTTGACATCTTCAAATCTGAGTTTCACTGATTTGATAATTAACACGTGAAGACCAAGGGTGATGAAAGGTTTGACAAAACATTTCATCACTGTTGATTTTTTTCGAGGCTGATTCTGCTGTGAGTACCGCACGGATGTTGCTCTTCCCACTGTATCCCCGGAGCCTAGCGTTGTGACTGGCCCGGAGTTAGCTCTTGGTAGATGCTTTTAAGCAAATGAACGAGGCAGTCAGGAGTGGCCAAGAGGAAGAGCACTGGTCTAGACAAAAGAAAGAGCAGGGGATGTTTCTCGCAGGCTCCTGTGCCAAGACACTGAGTAGGGGAGAGAATGCAAAGCCCTGTGAATTACCCTTGCCAGCCGCCGCCACATCGAGTAGGCCTGCTCTCACAGCATGTCCTCCCTTCCCTCAGCCTCACTGTTGTGATTATTCCAGGGTGACATGGGGCTCTTGAAAGTGTGAGGTCAGTTCAGAGTCTACTTGAGAAATATCCTTTGGAACACCCACGGGATTGTGCAACTGGAACTAGCTGACAGGGTCAAGCATCCCCAAGGGCAGTCTGCCATCCCTTTCCGACAGACACGATGGCCGCCCCTCCACCTGAGGGGTTTACCTGAGGAAACCTCTGACTGTGGCTGTGGAACCTACTGGAAAGTCTTCTCTCTAAGGCCCACCAGACTGGCTTAGCCAGCACGTTTGTTTCAGTGCCACGGGGCTGTGCTGCTAAGAAAGCAACGCCCACAGCCATCTGGGGTGCTCCCAGCCCCCCTGCAATGCAGATTCTCAGCTTGGGTTTGTGTCTCGCTGAACCTCCAGCACTTGAAGTGCAGTTATTTTGATTTAGTATGAAATGTTTGAAGGGGATGAGTACATGGCAGCATTAGGAATCCTGACCCTGGACTAGTGAGTTCTAGTTTCTTCCTCTCTAAGAGTGTTTATTCCATACCAGGCTCTGTACTAAGAATCTTGCAGATATTGACTCATTGAACCTCAAACCAACCTTAGGAGGTAGGCACTCCTTAGTACCTTACTGTCCCTCACTCATTTTCACAGATCACCACCCTCATTTTATAAATGAGCCGTCTAGGACACAGTAAAGCTAAAGGACCTGCCCAAGATCCCCTAGGCTTTGAACCTAGACATCTGGTAGCAGAGATTCTCCCCTCAGATACTACGTCATGTTACCTCTTTATATACATGTCAGTATGAAGGCTCAAACTAAGATGTCTTGGCTAACTGATTGGGGCCACATAGGCATCCTGAGTTTGAAGACTGTTACATGCATTCTTTGTACTCCTATAAGGTCGAACAGCCAGCAGCTCCTCTATGATCTGTATAGATTGATGACAGTTTCCCCTAAATATCTTTATACCCTCATTCAAATAACCCTGGCTCCACCGGGTCACAACTACTGTGACACTTATGTGGCATCCAAGGGAGAAAAAGCCTAATGAGTACTAACAGAAATCAATAATAATGCTTAGAGATTTTGTTATCATTGTTCGCAACCTAATTTTAATTCATTTTTTCATTACTACATAAATAATATATCATCACAGAAAAATTCAGATCGGCAAGCAAAAAATTCAGTTTGCTTACTGAAGTATACAAACTGTTCAAAGATTAAACTTGAATATGATCTGTCTCCTTGAAGTTGTGCAGGAATTTAATTCCCAGCATCAAATGCTGAAGGTACTGAGAAGGTGAAAACTTAGTCTGTCTATGACTTTTACAAGTGGGACCTTTAGAAAGTGAGTAGGTTTAGATAAGGTCATTAAGAGTGAGTGAATCCTGGTGGTTTTATAAGAGGACAGATAGAGACAAGACACAGACACAGATGTGCATGCTCCCAGCTTCTTGCCATGTGATGCTAGATGCCATCACGGGACTGTGCCAGCAAGAAGGCTGTCACCAGAAGTGAGCCAAGACTAGTGCCGTGCCCTTGAAATTTCCAGAATGGTGTGGTAAATAAAAAATTCTTTTCCTTGTAAAGTTAGTCTGATTCAGGCACTTCCTTCTAGTAATAAAAATCTGACAAATATGGATGTGTAATATTAGATTCAGAACAGTAATTCAGAAAAAAAGGAATTGATATTTAGTCCCAGGACCTGACAGGTTTTGTAGGGACTTAACTATGAGGAGCTCACTCTCTTTTTTCTGGGGGCTAATTTGCAGGGAAAAGCAGTTTGCTATCTATCTATATCTATATCTATATCTATATCTATATCTATATCTATATCTATATCTGTATCTATATCTATATGTATCTATCTAGCTCTGTGTACCTATCAGTGGTGGCGAACTTATGGCCTGTGTGCTGCAGCGGGCACACGGAGCCTTCTCTGTTGGCATGCGAGCCCAGTTACCCCAGCATCGCCCCAGCAGCTGAACATTCAGGTTTAATTGCAATGTTGGCACTTTGCAATAAATAATTGGGTTTTGGGTTGCAGTTTGGGCAATTGGTCTCTAAAAGTTTTGCCATCACCGATGTATAGTAACTTCCAGTTATCTGTAAATGTCTCTTTAGAAAATAAGTCTACTGAACTAGATCTACTAGAAAATAAGAACGTTCATTGTTTCTTTAGGCATGGACCACGTTTATATAAGTGCTCAGGTTCGCGTCTTGGAGCAGCTTTAATATTAGGTCAGAGTGGGGAGCAGTTTGACCTAACAATGTGCATCTAATTCCAACTACCTGCATTTGGAGACTAAGAACAGGATCTCTTGTCTTCAGGATCTTCTTCTTCTCTAGTCAGATTTGTCCAAGTCATACCCCACGGAAAGTTCGGTCAGCTCAGTAAGAACTTCCTGGTCCTGCTCTAGCATACGCGGTGGGAAGTGAAAACCTTGGGAAATTCTGGGGACTGCTGACTAGAGAGCCACTTAAACTCAGGGTGGCCCTTCTCTTCCACAAGGTTGCTAGGAGACTATCATGAGCTCAAGAGTATGAAATAGCTTTGTAAACACCAACCAGCATGTGTAGGTTAGAGGGTGAGATGTTAACTCCTCTCTGCTTCAGTGTTTGCCTTTCTATTGGGAAGAATTGATCAGAGGTGGAGAAAAGTGACTTTGAAGCCAAAACTCTTAAAGAGGAAACCGATGACTTAAACAAACACTGGGTTTATTTGTAAGCACTAAACAGTGAAAAACGTACTTGCACAGGCAAAGGAGACATTTGAGTTTCACATGATGCCTACTCTCTCCTTAAAAGAAAGAAAGGAAGGAAGGAAATATACCTTGAAAAACAGCCTAATTAGGGCTGGGAATTTAGCTCAGTGGTTAAAGTGCTTGCCTAGCAAGCACGGGGCTCTCTGAGTTCAATCCCCAGCACCAAACACAAAACAAAACAAAAGCCTAATTAGAAAGGAGAATAAAATGTGGAGACAGAGGCACTCGATGAGAAAGTATTTGTCTAATTCTTTGTATTAGAATAATGATGGTGAACCTCTTAGAGAGGAGTGCCCAAACTGCTACCCAAACCCACTTATTTATCGCAGAGTGCCAACATTGCAATTAAACCTGAACACAGAGGTTTTCATTTAGGAAAAAATAGCTTGTACATGAACATCATTTGTCTTAAAGAAAAACAAATAACATGTGTACCATAACTAAGCTAGAATGAGATTCTCTGGAGGGGGTGCCTAGATCTTACTCATCTTTATGAATCCTACTCTTTGTAAAGTATAAGTCATATCCTAGAAACTATTTGCAACAAACCATATGGCGTTACCATTTTTGTAGATCAAAATAGTCTAATATGAATCACCGTAACAAGTGTGCTAGACCAAAATGCAGGAAACCTAAGGGTCATATTTCCCCACAAAAAATTCCTTTCCACATCCAGCACTGGCTCAGATAGGCAGGACTTGCTTTTCCCTTCAGATTCATGCCTCCCTTGTTTTTCTTTGAACTTGGAAGTTTCTAGATAGTAAACACATGATGAACCATTTTTCTGTTCTTATAGTTTCTGTACCACTGAAGGAGGGGTTTCATTTTTCACCCAAGTTTAAATTCCATTGCATTTGTTGGGCACAATGGGTTCTGGTCAAGCAAAATGTGTGTTCTTCCCTATAGTGTTATACAGATTTTTTTTCTTTCTTCCTTTCCTGCCCTCCCCACTCTCCTTTCTTTCCTACTAAGACACGGAGGACATTTTATCCTGTTCTGTGCAGGTGGGCAGAGGGAAGCCCTAAGCTGTCAGGCTGGAGTGGAGAGGCAGCTGAGGAAAGTGGGCATGGGAGTCTCATACCAGAGATCCTAGAGAGGACACTGGGCCTTGTATGTTTTTTGCAACTCCTTGTGATGCTGAGGCCTGGGCAGAGGCTATGTCGAATGGTATTTATGTGAATCAAGTGGATCTCATACTGAGGTCATAAATTTCAATTTCTCCATCCATGTATTTGTTTCTTTTATTTACTCTTGTCTGAACAATGAAGTTTGGTAGTATTGGGCTCTGTGATAAAGCTGTATAACATCCGTTCTGTTACACAGCCACGTTTGCAACATGTTATAGCATCCATACAAAGGGCGGCATTGCAGATGATCTCTTTATGGTTATGACTCTACATAACCTTGAAAGATGTGATTTATCAAGTAAATGTGGCCATCAGCTCTCTCTCCATGCTGCAAACCAAGTAGCAGGAGAGAATGAAGCCTGTAGAGGCAGCAGGATGAAAACACAATCACAGTAGAAAGTGGGCTCAAAGGGCAGGCATTTCTGCGTGCTTTACTCTTCACTGCATCCTGGTGCCAGGCAATGAGTACAGTGAGAGAGCAGAATGACTCTTGACAAAATGACTGTGACAGATAGATCTCTTGCATCTTTATCCACCAGTCGTTAGATGGATATTTAGCACTTGAGAAATAGTCATGAGATGGGTGATTAGCCAGGGCAATTCAACTATTGAGTCAGCATTATAATTCCGTAACTGAAGAAGTCATGAGTTATATATTCCCTTCAGGATTCTGTTTCCACCTATCTAATGTAGAGATTGTTGTGTCTGCTTGGCAGGATTATTGAGAGAATTAAATGAAAATCATTGTAAAGCATAATGGCCAACACAATATATATTAGTGTATTTTCTTCCCATGCTTTTCTAGTTTCCTTAAAAATCTCTTTCTCTCTCTGTGTCTCTCTTGTGTGTGTGTGTGTGTGTGTGCGTGTGTGTGTATGTGTGTCTATGTGTGTCTACGTGAGGGGGAAGGATCAAAAAGAAACAAGTTGCATAGTTCATGTCATTCAGAATTTCTCAACCCTCCCTCTCTGCCATGTTAGGTTGGGTAATTCTTGGCTGTCAGAGACTGGCCTGTGCATGGCAGATTACTTAAGGGCAACTCTCTGCTCCATCCACTAGATGCCAGTTACAGTCCCAAGTTGTGACAAGCAATCATTTCCCAAGATATGGCTGTATGTTCCCTGGGAGACAAAATTGGCTCCTGTTAAAAATGACCACTGTAGCTCTGGTCATCCATTGAAAATTAACTATTTCACATCTAAGTAATTTGTTCAGGTACTAGGTAGACATTGCTAATGGCCATATTAGGTTTAAATGTGTATAAAGTGAAGGCTTATCCAGAAAAAAATCTAATATTGAATTAAAGTATATAACCAACCCATAATTACCCATGAAGTGAGAAATGATGAGTAATGATGTAGATAATAGAAGTTATTTCAGTCATACAATTTCTCTGCATTAGATTGCTTTTCTAATTATGGATGGTTTAGGCTAAAAATACCAGTAGTAATCAATTTCCTGAACATATGCTGACAGATGGCAGAGAGAAAAGGCAAGTGCGTGTGAAGAGAAATCATTTGGGTTCTTAAGTTTTCATGGGTGCTCATAAAATGGGCACTTTAACCACAGGCGATCAAACTGCATTATCTTTTGGCAAGCTTAAAAAGTAATAGCAACGTTCATACTTACAGGTGAATTAAAGACTTTAGTCCCCGGAAAGTATGTCTCGAAATGGACTTGATGTTGTTGTTTTCTATGAATCTGCAATAGGTCATAATGCTTTGGTCAGACAGCTGCCTGGAACGTGAGAGTACTTGTCCTGAATCCTCTTGGGAAAAAAAGATTGTCGTTTTACTTACAGATACTCTAGATGTGGAAGACCAATAAAGGCATCATCACTGATCACATCAAAGGAGTTCGATGTGAATAACCTGCCCAGAAAAAGTACACAATGAAAACTGTTAAATCAACAAAATTGTCAGTCTTTGCTGCTGTTATCGTTTAGGGAAATGAGGGGGGTTGTGCACATAAAAATATCTGGAAGTCTGTCTTCTACAGTGCTATTTTTGCAGATAATCTTGGCAGCTTCTCTTACTCCTGATTCTTTTCTCACCAAATACTCATCCAAGGTGCTTTACGCCCCGCTCCTCACAACGATGGCTGCCACATGCCCCGAGTAACGTTTTGAGATGCAAGGAAAACAGGTATGACAGCAGATGCAGCCAAACGAACTTTTGCATGTTTCCACAACAAAGACACTAACGACCTTTTCCACTTGCCCTGGAAATCCTGGAATGTTCTGGTGGACTAATTAATGGCGCTTTGGGATTTTAATCTTAGGAAACCTACAATACTTCGGCTCCGTGCCCAGTTGTGCTATATTATCTCTTAACAGACAGGTCACAGACTAGCTTGATGAGCATCCACTACCCCTGAAAAATAAGACAGAATGAAGATGGGAAACAATGAGGTTAGGGAGAATCTTAGGCTATTCATTACTAACTAGTTGAAAGAAAACGCTTTTACTTGGACAGATTTATTCACAATTTCAAAATCCGCAGGGATGTGGTTTTGAAATTTCTGATGAAAAAGGACATCAATCAGCTGTCCCCACACCCTGTTGAACTCTTTGGGGAACGGGCCAGTTTTATGAATAAAAGGCTTGAAAGAAGTACTGCTAGATCAAATGATAGAATTGTGTATTATATATAATTACATGTAATAATAATTCTGTTACTAAAACCTTATAATTTTTACTTTTAGCATTTAAGGATTAAAAATAATTGCCACTAACTTGGTAAATGACTCCATCTCTGAGCTTGCTAACTAAGGGGATTGAAACTAGGAGATCTTGCTTTTAACATTTGTACTTTTTTGACATCTGGGATTGCTTTGGGATAGTCCAGGAAGGAGGACAAAAGGGTGTTAGAGATGAATTAGACATGAATTTACAATTTTTGATGCTGAAAGATGGGTACATGGAGGTGAATTTTACTATTATCTCCACTTTTATATATATTTGAATTTTTCCATAAAAATGAGAAGGGGAAGGTGAGCCAAACAAGCACAATGAGATGATCTCTTACACTGCTTTCTAAACGACCATTCTTGGAGCGGTGTTGGATTCCCTCCTCATCTCCTTTCCCTCTAATGTCTCAGCTTTTTACTCAAGCAATTCACTAGACTCAAAAAACCCAACACTAATGAACCGCAGGCATATTAGAGCCTAAAGTAATTAAAGCAAATTTGAAGCTTCACGACTTTTGCTGCAACTTGGTAGTTGTTTCTTCTCACTTTACGGTTCTGGAAAACAACAGGATGCTCCAAGGTAAGCTAACTCCAAAGGCTTCGACAGGCGCTGGCTCTGACTTTTCATTTCATTCTGTATAGCCAGCATCATGGATGGACAGACTTCATCATGGCACAGACTTCTCATGCTCAAAGATTTGCAAACTGCCCTATAGTGGACTGGAGATTTCATCATCACACACAAGTCCCCAGAAGAAATAGCTTTCATTGCTAGCTTTCTTTATGTTAAGTCAGATGAAAGACAAAGTGGAAAATGAATGTTAGTGGGCATAATCTGCCCATACATGTCAAAGAAGTAAAAGAAAAGAATTCCCCTGGAATTTTGTCTGCTTGTCCACTGCTTATCCCTAGCATAGTGCCTGTCCCAGAGTGAATATTGAATAAATATTTGCTGAACAAAGAGGGATTCACTTTACACTAAATTCCCATTGTTACTTGCTTACTAGATTGAATGTTCCTTACAACAGGGCCTTTCTGCTATTTGTTTTTGTGATCCTAGCTCCAATTACAGTTCCTGATTAAAAAAAAGTTTATTGAACTATATTTAAAGGACTGAAACCTCTGGCTATGATTATGTGCAAAAATAAGAGGAATATTTGAAAGAAAGAAGCCAAGACACAATAAACTACAATATGATTGCACTTATATAAAGAACAAGAACTGGTAAAACTAATCTATGCAGACAGAACTCAAAATAGTGGCTATTCTTGGAGGCCACTTCTAACTGGAAGGAGAGACAAGGGATGTCTTTGGGGGTGATGATAACATTTTCCTTCCTTCCTTCCTTCCTTTCTTTTCTGGTTCTTTCTTTTTTTTTCTTGTACTGAAGGTTGAACCTAGGGCCTTTGCACTGAGCTACATTTTCAGCCCTTTTTTATTTGTGACAAACTCTTTTGCTAAGTTGCTAGATTTCCTAGGCTAGGCTTGAACTTCCGATCCTCCTGCCTCAGTCTCTCAGAGTGCTGAGATTCAGGCATGTACCACGCCTGGCGTATGTTTGTCTTCTTGACCTAGGTGCTGATTTTATGAAGGTGTTCACTTTTTAAAAAACCATTAAGAAGTTTGCTTATGATACACGTAGATTTTACTTCAATAAGAAATTTCTTTAAAAAGCTAAAGAATTTTTTCTGGCTAAGATAGTAATGAATATCATAGTCCTTTAGTTCTCAATTCAGTTTTAGTTTCTATGGACAAGGATGTGTAAAATTATACATGCATTCTAAATCTAATCGAGTGGGCTATCCATTTTATTATTCTATATATACTTGAAAAGACTCATATTCATGTTGTATAAAGAGGGTAAAACTCTCATCTTTAATTTTTTATGGATTCCTGGAAATATGTTTAATTTCAATATTATGATTTATGATTGAACCAGGTATGTTCAAGCATCCTACAATTTCTGTAGCAGGAAATGGTGCCCTCTTCTCCCCATGCTCACATACAACAGACTTGGGGCAGGCCAGGGTGTCTGTGTTTTATGCTATGAAATGTGTGTCCCTTCTCATGAATTATTAGGGAACAAAAGACTCAGCTGTTCCCCTGGAGTAGGCAGCATCCAATGATCCAGGAAGCCTGTTTCCAAACAGTGAGTTGGGCTAAGATTATACTTATTTTGGGGGTGTAGAAAAATGCAGCCAGCCTGCAGAGGAGCTAGAGGAGGGCTGAGCTAGGTCCAGGGCAAGTAAAAAGTACATGCAGGGATCACGTAGTAGAGAACCAAATGTGGAGGAGCCCCTCCAAGGAAAGTGTGTTGAAGGCAGGCAGGGAGGGAGAAGTCTAGATCTGTGTTAGATCCTAAGCCAGAGCTTCTCAATCTTGGTTGCATATAGGATCACCTGGAGAGCCTCAAAAATACCGACACCTGAGTCCCACCCTCAAGGAGTCTGGTTACATTCTATACCTGCAGTGTGGTCCAGGCTATTTCAAAACTTCCCATGTGATGCATCTGCAGCCAGAGTTTGTGTAGTAAGCTTTCCAGGTCAGTCAAAATACCCTCCGTTTCCTGCGGCAGCCTCTGCTCCTTGCAGCAGCCTGACTGCTGTGGGCCGTGGAAGAGCTGTGGATTTCCTGCTCCGCACAAATACATACAGCAAGAGTCTGCAATAATGATTTGTTGAATGCAACAGCCATCCTCGCAACAGTAGTGTTATGGAGGGGGCTGTGGGGACCAATGTGCAGTCTCAATTATCTTGTCATTTTGCGCAGAGATTGGTAGATCTGGGCTCAACAAATTTGACAGGAGACATCCTATGTTTGTGTAGAATTTGTCCTCTTCTCTGGTCCTGTGGGAACATCCGAGGGCTCTGCCACTTCCTCTCAGGGACTGAAGAAGCCAAGTATGTCCCCCTAGAATCTTGGTGGAGATAGACACGGGGATGTGCCTTGACCTATTTGTACCTCCCACCCCTGTGCACTTCTGAGTGCAGTTAAGAAAGGGGGCTGGAGAGGAGCGAGCAGGACTCTTTTCTTCCTCAACCAGAGGAGTGTATATTCCCTTACCAGGAAGGAGATTTAGAAAGACTGTGTACATCAGCTATCAGTTTCAGGCTAGCACAGTTCATTTTCAAATGACAATTATTATCTTCATAATAACCTTCATTTCAAAACATCCTACTTGGATTATCTCATTTGGTCTTTGGAACAACTGTGTGAAATAGTAGAGGAAGAGTTGCTTTCTGTTTGATAGGAGAAAACTGAGGTCCCAAAGACTACTAAAGGCTTTGTTCTAGGTCATGAGGCTAATACACTTGCTGCCTGTCATCGTAGGGCCTGGATCACATAAGGTCATAATGTCCATATTCTGAATAGCCATAATAACCGTACTCAGTTTGTGTGGATTTAAAAGCTATCATTAAATAATAATCCTTTTTTGAAAATGATTAGTCAATGTAAGTAGTCTCAAAGTCATATCAAGGTCATATCAATCTGTATTTTTAAAAATAAAATGTTTAAAAATTTTGAGTGTAATTTGGTGTATTCTGTTTATGAATAATGGACAATCGATATAGAAATTTTGGAAAATTTAGACAAGCCTAAAGAGTAAATAAAGAATATCATTATCATACTACCACAGACACTGATATGCAAATACAAATACATAATACATATATGACACATACACACATGTATTTGTAAAGTTGAGATAATTTTTGTATTTTGTATGTCTGTTTCATTTGCTTATTTTATCATGGACAATTTTTGGATGATATAGTCACTTTTGTTTATTTGTTTTTTGAGACAGGATCTCACTATGCAGTTCAGGCCAGCCTTGAACTCGCCGTGTAGCCCAGGCTGGCCTGGAACTCGTGGTGAATGCTGGAATTATTGCCTCAGCCTCCCGAGTGCTGGGATTACAGGCATGTACCACCATGCCTAGCAATAATATAGTTTTAATAGATATAGCTCTAACAATTTTGGATAACGGATATATAATGATTTGAATTTTTTATTGTTGATTCCAATTTTACTGTAGCTATTCTTATACATAAGTATTTTCCTATCTCTAGTTCCTTATGATAGACAAGACAGATTTCTAAAACTATCACATTAAATTAGAGATTTCTTAAAGTGATAACTTTGCCAAATAATATAGTCAATTCTGAGTATGGAAATGACTATCTGATCACATTTTTCACCAACATATAATATTATCATTTGTTTTCTTTTTCTATGAAATCATGATGTTTTTAGTCCTAAGACTTGGGACTTACTTTTATGTAACATGTGACGTGAGACATTACCTTGATTCCTTCCTAAATATTTACCCAAATTTACATCTAAATTTTTGTTAAATAATTACTGTCTCCCTGACTTGTGGGTTCCCTCCAAGTCAGTGATATTTTATTGTTTTCTTTTTCCTGGGGATCAGATCTTGGATTTATTTGTTATTGCCACTGCTTCCTAATCTGTTATTTTATCATTCCATTATTGTTGATTTTCTCCTGATTCTCAAGGGTATTTATTGAATTCAGTACTCTATCATTTATTTTTATTCTGATTAAAAATGAAAGCATGTAGAATATAACTTTACTTCTGTGTAAAGGATCCAGCAAGTTTCGGTATGTAATAATCTTTTAAAAGTGCATATTTCATTCCAGCAGTTATTTAGAATAATATTCTCGAAATTCCCCATTGATGATAGGTCTTTCTTTTTAAAAAGTTTTTATAATTTTATAATTAATTTTGCATTGTAATCACAGGATGTGAGCTGTAACAGGATGTCTGCTAACCCCAACTCCAATTCCTTCCAGCTGCCAATATCCAGCTGCCTGTAGGTGTGGGCATATCTCTGCATCAATAACAACACTTTAGCAATAATGCCCTAATGATGTTAGTGAGTTCCTGCTCAAATGGAGACTGGAACCAGCAGAATTTACTTCAAAAAGGGCAGAAATGTGGGTGACAGGGTTAGCATGAACTCAGAGTTCAGGGGAACATGGGATCAGCAACAGAGACGTGGATGAGGAGCAGAGGCACTAAGAAGTAGGATCTGGCGACAGGGGCTCAAGGCTAAGGCTGCCCCCAGTACAGCTGAGAGACTAGAGACAAGGGTCCTAAGAGCTAATGGACCTGGCAGGATGTGTGTCCTTGCCTTCCCATAGGCCCCTGAAAGGGTTCCTTGCCCCAGTGGCCTACCTCTTCCGGGGGCCAGGGAAGGAACAGACTGTAGAGGGAATGAAGAAGTATAGGTCTTAGTTCCCCCTGGGCATAAATTCTCTGTGTGGCCTTGAGCCACTTCTCTCTATATTGCAAAATGAGGGGGCTAGATATGATATTTTTGAGCTCCCTTTTAGCTCTAAAGATGTGTGAGTGTAGGCTTATAGCATTGCAGGCTCCATTCATGGAAGAGTAGGCCTGCCTGGGGAGTCAGGCTGGGGACAGGAGGCTGGTCTGCAGATGGCTGAAGAGTAGGAGGAGTCTGAGCGATCCCTGCTCAGAACATTTCCCTGTTTCAAACCAGGCTGTTCATCTGGGCCCAAGCCAGCCCTCGGCTCTAACGACACTTCTTCAGACCCTCTCCAGTCACCTGTAACATCTCGACTGCATTCAGAATCATCACTGGTCCATGAATAGCCTGCAAGCCCATCTTCTGGATATGGAAGGGAGATGATTTAGGGGGCTGTCCTACACAATTCCCCTCTCTGTGAGGACCGTGCTGGATAAAGAAGGGGAGAGAGAGCAACCAGCAACAGGGTGTCATTTGGCGACTGCATTGTTTGGATATGGAATAGACAATCAAGCTTCAGAGCTTGTAGCTGCCACCTGCTACATATGTTAACACATTAAGTAGGTGAATCTGTTAAAATAGGAATTGTAACAACAAGCCCTCCTGGATTCTGTGTCACATGAGATAATGCACATGAACATGTCTCCAATATTTCTGCCAAAGAATTGCTAAGCAAAGAGTGCAGATATAAAATGTCAGAGCTGGAAGAGCCCTTAGATCACTGATGGCAAACCTTTTAGTGACAAGTGCCCAAACTACAACCCAAAACCCACTTATTTATTGCAAAGTGCCAACACTGCAATTAAACCTAAATACTGAGGTTTCGATTTAGAAAAAACAACCCATATATTAACATATTTTGCTTAAAAGAAAAACAAATAACACGCGTGCCACAAGTTCACGACCACTGCTGGTTCTAGCAAAGGATCTGATGTGTACCACTAAGGAAACTGAGGTCCAGTGAGGTCACCACCTGCTCAAGAAGACTTTAACGGACATTGCATTGTTTGAGGTATTAGGCAGGTATTGGCAATGTGCAAAAACACAAGTGTGTCTACTCCTAAGTTCATATAACTCTGAATATATATCTAAGAGCACAAAATGCACAGGTTACAGCTGTTGGAAGATACAGAGGCACGGTCAGTGGGGCTTTCCAACTTATGTAGCGTGGCTTTGCTTAAATGATTCAGACCTTCTGGTTGTTACTAATAGTCTCCTTTACTGAAAGAATAGGGCTGGTTGAACACTAATTAATAATAGGCTGATGATTCACTTTCATTAAATGCACATATTCTAAGTGCATGTGCCATATGAATAATTTACATGTGAATATTTTAAAATAATGTTATTAAGACAGGAAAACATTGAAATGGGAAGCATCAGTCAAGAGTGCATTATTTAAAAGTTATTTTTGACTCTCTTCTTTGAAAAACACTTTCAACATGTCAGCTGAGCCTTAAGTAGACTATTACCTCTTCAATCTGAATGGATGGAAATAGCTCTATTCTGACTCCACAAGAACCTAAGTGGGATGTTCTAGAGAAGTGTGTAATCTAACTCTTCCTTTTACAGAGCAGGAAACTGTGACCAGCATGCGTTAAGAGATTTAGCCACCTCACTCATTTCAGTAGTGGGGGTCAGGATCGGGGTGTAGGCTTGGGGTTTGTAGGAATACTCTGGGCCCAGGTCCACTTCTTGGTTTTATAGTCGATCACCTCTCATTCCAGGATGTCAAGGCGTTTCATTTTTAGGAGTTGGCATAACGAGCCAACAACTTATCGTCCCCGTGTTTTTGTAAAAGCATCCTGTATATAGCCAGTACTGGAATACCTAAGAGAAGGGACTTCAAGTTTATCTGAAGCCTGTGCTGTGCCAGTCTTCATCTGCGGCAGCCTGACGGCTCCTTTTAATCCTCAAAGGAGCACCATAACTTAGATTTTAGACTTGCCACTTAGAACATAAAGAAAACTGAGGTGCAAGATGTGAAATCACTTGAAGCCTGCGAGTGACAGCTGCGATTCCTGGCTCAGGCACAGCCTTCCCACAAGCCCAGTTAATGGCTACAAGTGAAGCCAGCTTCCTCATTCGAGTCCCATCAGCTCTGCCCACTATCTGCTGCAGAACAGCCGTGTCCAGTGTTGCCCAGAACATATTGCCTAGAGTGCAAGACCTTCAAGGGGTTGAGAGGTTCACATGCGAAAAAAAAAAAAAGGCAAATAACTTTAGGAAGAGTGGACTAAAGAAATTAATCAGAGTTTTTAACTACTCAAGACTCTTCGGTTTTTTATTTTTTGTTTGTTTGTTTTTGGTGGAGGGGATCAAACTGTGGCCCTTGTGCTTGCTAAGCAAGCACTCTAAACACTGAGCTAAATTTCCAACCCAAGTCTGTAAGTAAATTGAGACTCTTCAAAAGGGAATTAAATATGCAGGCTCTCAGTTTATTGGTAAAGGAATGATTTAATTATTGAGCTCCACACAAAATGAGTATTCCACAAAATGATTATTCCATCGGACAAATGCTAATTTAGAGACTTAGGAAACAGTTGTGAGGAATCTTCCTTCAGTTAAAAATAGCGACTGTACACTGAATCTTAGGAGCCTTTTTCCTGATGAATGAACGGCAAGCAGTCGTCTATTTCTTCCAAAAGATGTAGGAGCTAGTATCTAGTGAGTGGTCCCTAAAGAAAAGGTAAGCTGCTTGACCAGACGGATAGCCTGGCAGTGAGGCCTGACTCCCAGACACCACATCAGTGAATACACACTAACAAAACTGTTGCAAGTTGGTCTGGATCTGGCAATAGATGGTTAATGTCTCCGTTGGGGTGGGGTTCCTCCAGCCTGCCTGTGCTTTGCTGTTCAGCTTCTCTAGAACAAGGTGAAGTGTAAATAATTAAGCTAATAAATAAAACAAATATCCCATGCATCATTCTCAGAGTATGTTCCGTAGAACCAATATTCTGTAGGAGGTTAAGAAAAATAAACGATTTTAAATACTTTCAGAGATTTTTTATGCCAACGTACACCATGAATAGCCAAGTGAGAACACGTACTTTGCCTAATAGAACATACACTTCCCCCGATTTGTTGAGCGCAGAGCTCTGTTCTTTCCGGACGACTGTTCTCCTGGACACAAGTTCAGAGAATGCTGGTCTGAGGTGTATATTTAAAGTAAATAGGGCCTTTTTCTCTTGCTCTTTCCTTTTTTTTCTTTCTTTCTTTCTCTTTGTCTATCTGTCTGTCTCTTTTTTAAGCAAGGAGACCAGAACTTACACATACAAATGAGAGTTGAAACCTAGGGAAACTAGGCGTCCTTGCCAGCAATGCCTCCACTCCTTCAAAGGGCTTTTGAAACTCCTTTTCAGTCTTTGTTTCCAAGAATCAGGACACATTCCCCTGAATACCCTCGTTAATGGCAAAAGTTGACCCTTTGAGAGGGGATTTGATTTTGCAGAACGAAACTATGCGAAGTCAAGTCCGAGGATCCACATTCAGGAGGAGGTAAAATAGAAGTGGTTAAGAGTGAGGAGAAGGGTTTTACCCCCACCTCTGCTCTTTATTAGGGATATGACATTGAGGAGGTTCCGCACTCCCCCAGGGCTCAGGGCTTCATCTGTGAAATGGAAATGACCAGAAGCACCTCAAAAGGTGGTCACAATAGTGAAGTAAGAAATGAGATATATAAAGTGCTCAGCCTCAGGCAATACAAAAGTATTGCCCCCAACAAAACCTTGGCTGTTTTTGTTTTTTTGTTTTGTGGTGCCGGGGATCGAACTCAGGCCCTTGTGCTTGCAAGGCAAGCACTCTGATCACTGAGCTAAATCCCCAGCCCCAACCTTGCCTGTTTTTAATGCCTGGCTCATGAACCAGCAGTGAAGGTAATTCTCAAAGAAAGGTCCAGAAATCTTAGCCGTGGAAGCATGGGAAGAATCTATGGCCCTTCACAGGAAATTTTCTGTTCATTCAAGAGTTATTTATATGATTGCAATTTAGGTTGTCTTTATAAGAGATTTGTTGCTTGTTAATCTCATTTTACATAGACAAACACTTATTATCTTACTATGTAAACAATTTCTTTCCAATCTTTGCCCCATGGGAGAGATATTGCAACATTCTTCTATCGTCCCCCCACCATACGAAGGCCCTTGTAAGGTTCTTTTGGACCACTTGGGAGATTGGAAACTACATTATTATTTTAACAACTTATTTATAACAACTAATTTTGTATTATGAAGGTCTTTCAATTAGTATTCTAATTTATTGGTTTGTTAAAACTGATAGAATTTTTGTTCATGTGTTTAACAAGACAATTTTCTATACCACATTGAATTAACTCCATAGAATACAATAGAGAACTATAAGATAGGAAGAGACCTTGGATTTAATTGAAGGTTATGGCATCAAAATGCCAACTGACTTTTTTTTTTTTGGTCTTTATCTTGTTTTATCTTGTTTAAAAATCTGCTTCCAAATTTCTCCCCTTCCTTGAAAACTAGGAAGATAAGACTCCATGTCCATGTATCACAATGATCAGCAATGATCGGCTCTTGGGTAAGACGTATCTTCCCTGGTTTGCCTCAGCACGACCTCTCCCTCTCCTTAAACTCAAGTACTTCCTTTATTTTCTGTTTTATTTTACTTTTTCATGGTACTAGGGATCAAACTTAGGGCCTCCTGCATGCTAGGTAATACTTTACCATTAAGGTACATTCCCAGCTCTTTTTATTTTTTATTTTGAGATTGAGTCTAAGTTGCTAAGGCTCTCCTTAAACTTGCAATCCTCCTGTCTCAGCCTCCTGTTGGGATTACAGGTGTATGCTATTGTTTCTGGCATGCTTCTTTTATTATTTTAATACCCCAATATCCATTATCGTTTGAATTTGAGAACCACAGTTTATTCTATCTTTAGTATGTCATGTACATAAAAATTGAGGCCAGTGATATTTTGTGATCTAATCAAGATCACACAGGCCATTAGTGGACAAACAATTTCTACCTCTGTCCCCTGATCTCTAGTTCAGGAGATCTCTAGTTTTTGTATCTTACCATAGGGTCATTCATCTGAAGTCTGGCCAGTGCCAGTGTTAGTTATTTTAAACAAAATCTAACATGTTTTACAAAATGTGGTGTCAGTTAATGTACTTATAAGGAAGAAACTTAGATGAATATACATAAATTTTTTGGTTTTTTTTTGAGACAGGGCCTTGCTTTGTAGTGCAGGCTGGCCTTGAACTCACAGCAATCCTCCTGCCTCAGCCTCCTTTGTGCTGGGATTATAGGCAAGTGCCACCATGCCTTACTTATGTTTTGCTTTATTTTGTTTTTTAAAGGTAAATAGCCCATGTTTCCTGTAAGAATATTTGAAGGAATGAGTTTCTCAGCAGGATCTGATAGAGACCTCTGTGTAGAACCACAAAATTTAAAGCTGGGATTATCAGCAAACCCGTATTTTACAACCACAAACTAATCCAATGTTATGGTAGTTCATATTAAAAGTGGTTTTCAGCTACTATAATGAAAGCTAATGTTTATTGAGTTACAGGAACTGTGGCATCGTTTCCTTTAATCTTACCACAATTCTGTGAAATAGGCACCATGGTTTTCCTCATTTTGTACACACAGATGTCAAGGTTCGATTCATCTTGCCTCTAATCGCACAACTAATAAGCAGAAGAGTGGGCATCGGAATCCTCATTTAACGACAAAGCCCATGTTCTTTGCCTCTTGCCACATGGTCAGCTCACCAGGGACAGGTGTACTGACATCACAGATGTTGTGGAAAGCCTTTACAATCATTCTGTATCGCATTTTCCCTGCAGCATCAACAACCTGCAAGCCTCATCATCATTGCCAATCAACTGAGTATCATTATGACCACAGTTATGAAGATTACTTGGTAATATGTTTAAATACAGGCAAAACATATTTTACCTTTTTAGGAACTGCCACCAGCTTGAGCTGCCATATCACAGTGGGGAGTGACCGTATGTCGTTCTCCTTTGTGTTCCTCACAAAGCCCAACCCTGCACCTCTGCACAGTAGAACTCCAAAATGGGTAGTCTAAGGTAGAAGGCTTTGCTTTCACTTGCTATTGCTGGCAACTATGTCATAAACATTGGTTTAAACTAAGCAGATACAGATAAGTCAACAAAGAAATTATCTTTGTGTGAATATCTTTCATCTTAGTGAACATTTCCCATTGGATGTCCCATCAAACAGGATAAGAAGAACTTCAAACAAAGAACCCACGAGGTTAAATATGAAGTCAGGATGATAGAAAGGAGAGTCAAGCAGTGTGTCTCAGGAGAGACTTAGATGCTTTACCTTTGAAGATCTGGAAAGATGTGCTGCATTTTCTGGGTTCAATTCCCTTTCCAGACCTGTACCCTGCCAGTCCAGGTGAAATCAGATAGATATACCAAACATAATAAAGGGTGTGGACATGACCAGGACTTTCTATGGATAGTACAACAGGAGCCTTTAGCAGGAAATCTATGCAAATATAAATTGGGTTCAATAAATGTATGGGAAGCATGTCTGGGGTTAGTTCCTAGACCATCAATCATGTCGACAGTCCTCCAGGATAAACATGGAATGAATACAAGCACAAATAGTTCTAATAAAACTAGAAATCAGTAAAGTCTGTAGAATCTGAGAAAACAGGTCACGAGATGAAACATGGATAGAGCTTGCATGTTTGGGGGGCAGAGTTTTAAGTCAATGTAAACAATGGCCTGGACAAATAGGAAAGGGGCAAATGTTATTAACACCAGATCCGGCGTTCAGACCTCCTCTATTCCTCGGGAACCATAAAGGGCTTCCAAGCACAAGGGTGCTGTGATGAGAGGTAATGCTGACAGAGATGGCTGGGAAGAGAGCTGAGAGCAGAGAAGGTGGTGAGGAAACTGTGAACACAATCTCAGATGGGGGTGCCGCTGTGGGGCAGAGCAGGAGGGAGCTTCTGACGATTGAGGGGACTTGACCAATTGCAAATGGATAGTGAGAGAAAGGACAGATGACTGTTAGGTTTCTTGCCTGAAAAACTGAAAGGATCAAGCATGTTTTCAGAGAAAAAAACATTTGTTGTTACAGAGCGAATTTGCCCAATTCCAAGAATTAATTAAAAAGTTAAAAATCAGACCTACAAATCACTGGGTGAAATGTAGCTAAAAGAGACTAGATGACTTAAATTTTCCTTTTCAATCCATCACTGTAAGGACATCCACTGGGCACAAACCAAAATATACTCATCTATATATAACCAGTCAAAAGTTTCTCTAAATACCCTCAAAGCTAATAGGTTTGACTTGAGTGGTCTTTGAAGACTAAAATTTTTCTTACACTTGTAAGATGAACAGAAAAAGATAGCAGTCATTTTAAAACATAAGACAGACAATGGATTTTTTTTGTGGGACAAGTAATATTTTGAAGGAGCAAATGGTTAAAATGTTACTAAAGTCAGGCTTGTTATTTTTTTGTTGATGTTATTTGCTTTCCTATTTGTTTTTAGTTTTTAATTTCTCATGGACTATCTACTTATGCATCAATTGTGGATTAATTTAAAAAATGCTATTTTCTCCCAGAAAAATCAATTCAGTGTTCCAAACAAATAAATCTCACTGAAAGAAACAGAATTTTTCTAGCCATATTGAATTTTTTTTTAAAAAAAGAATGATGCTAAAACTAACTCTGGAATTCACTTCCTGCAAATAGAACCCTCTCAGGAGTTTCAGGAACTTAGTTCATTAGTGAATGGCAATGTAGTCACATTTTAACCTTAGCTTTAATCTTACTTCTGTCCTAAGCCTGTATCACTGGGGATTTCAATCTGTAGTTGAGAAGGAAGACGGCTGTAATGTGTGAAAACACATTTCTCTAAATTGCATTCACTAAAAGTATCACTCTCTATCACTAACAGCAAACTAGAATGCATACTCATTCTCTTGGTTATGTTTCAAACTGTCCCTGTGAAAAACATGAATAAAATTGCATTTCTGTGGGAGATACTTTTTAAAAAAAATTTTTAAGGCCTATAGATGAGATTTCAAAAATTTTTGGTACAACTAATCTGATAAATTTTTATCAGATCTTTTAAATTTTTCTCTCCTCTCTACAAAGTATGAGGTTTTTTCCCCCCTCCAACACAAACTGCTAGCCCAGCCCACCAGAATCTACGAAGTACTTCTACAGAGGTCTGAGAAAGCATTTGAGGCCATAGCAAAATTATCACACTGTTAAGGTGAAGGATAGAGATGAGACATTTCTTTTTCCTCTCCAATAACAGAGTAAGATATCAACTGCCTTTGAACATCACTCAAATAGAATTGATTCTGAAGTTTATCTCTTCACATTAATGAAGCCCATATGGAGATTCATGGTCATAAAAGCCATTGGAAACCATTAAATTGATTGCCAATGCCAGGAAATGGTTTGTGGGATCTAGGCCTGGTGGCTCCTTGGTCTTTATCTTCCTATGTCATGTCAGGTTTCAGGGCACTGGACAGATCTATCCTGTAGAAGGACGTGTTCCATTTGTGATCCATGCCTTTCCATAACTGTAATGATCATGGTAAGCACATGATAGCAGCTTTATCATTTATTTCCTACTCAGTGCAAATGAGCTTATTCAACCTTTTCTTGAAGACAAGATGAAGCAGAGAACATTGGGCGGGAAGGATGGAGAACAAAGTCCCTCGGAACAAGGTCCTGGAGATAGAAACAAATTTCGACCCCTGGGAGTTTTGTGTAAGATCGGTATGGCACAAATCTGCCATGTAGAGGTTAGCCAGCGTGAATCAACTGAGAACGCACAGCGTAAGACTGCTAGCCCTTTTGTTATTTCTGAAACCTGAACTGCTTTTAGAAAGAAGGGCTGGAATGTTCCATAGGAACTTGGAGCATGGGACAGAGGGGCATGGCACACACTTGGTATGGGCTATTTAAAACCAGTCCCTTGGCTTCCTTCTGGGATTCTAAATGCGTGTAATCACATTAGCCTGCAGCAGCCGGTAACTATTTCTATAACACTGTCCAGCATATGTGCTTGTTGTGGTTGGGTCCACCCAACAAAAACAAAGTGGAGATGTGGTAACTCATTAGGTTGATCAATCCAGGCTTTCTGTGGCATAGCTAATGTTTATCTAACATCAGAATATGAGTAGTTGTGTGACTGAGACTGTTGAATTTTATGGACTGGTCTATTTAACTCTCCAAGGGGGAGAGAAGTAGGTGCCTGAGTACATCAAAAAGATGCTTTTCAAATGAGCTGTTTATTTATTTGTTTAACAAATGAGCAACATAAGCACAGTTTATCATTTTCCTAGGCACAGCAAATCCTTATCCTATGGAAAGTTCCCAGATTTAGAGACTTTGCCCCTTTTTGTACTAAAAAAGGTCTGTCTTTTTTGAATTTGTTTGATGTACTAACACTTTCCCTAAGCACACCGTTGGTCATCAGTCAAACAGATAAACCCCTTAGGAATAATGCACTCAATTGCTAATCACTCAAAGACATTAGCTAGGGAAAGGACATTGGCCAACATTGTTACATAATGTCCAGACACCTTATCAAGTTTGTAAACTCAAATAGTCAAACCAGTTTTGGGATTTCACAGACAAAACAATCTATTGAATAACTTTTAGCTTTATGTAAAAATTTTAAACTATATTGTTTATAAAACATGTAATCATTTGCCATATGCTATGCCAGGAGTTTTAGCTACTTAATCTTACTTATCCCTGATAACAACCTTTCAAAGTGTATGCTCTCACCTCCATTTTACAGATAAGGGAACTGAGGCCGAGTACCAGTCAGTAATTTGCACAAGTCCACATGTCTAAGATCTGGTAAGTAGTGACTATTTGCTTGAATATAAATAATCTTGTGTATATATAACAGCTGAAATGGCTAAGTAAGGCAAAAAAACAAACACCTCTCCCCAAAAAAGCCCAAAACTGGTGTCCTAAATCATGTTGTTAAGATACCCCAAATTCAGTGTAGAAGCGATTGACTTATTCTTTTTTGGTACCATTTAGCTACCAAGCCAAGTCTGTTCCCTGA
The DNA here is from genome assembly GCA_004026905.1 of Hystrix cristata. Classification (NCBI taxonomy): domain Eukaryota; kingdom Metazoa; phylum Chordata; class Mammalia; order Rodentia; family Hystricidae; genus Hystrix; species Hystrix cristata. The sequence goes on from PVJO010009517.1 coordinate 37,501, forward strand.
TACCTGGACACCTCGGGACCTCTTGACCCTGATGTGGTACATCTCTAAGAACTAGAACTCCAATTGCCAAACATTACACATCAAAATAAATTATACACATTACGTTATGCCTGTGCAGATATCTGATCTCTTAGTCAAATATTATTTTTTTGACTATTTTCAGGCATCGACTGAATATGTGGTTCCCTTGTGGCCAACTCAAAACATAGAGCAAAGAATAATCCTCTGTAATATCCTACATTGATATTTTCTTTCCCTCCTTGTAAGGAGACTAGTTATAAATTAGATGAGATTAGAAAGCAGTCTCTGAAGAATTGATATTTTAAGGAATTACCTAGAAAGAACCTTTTTTTTTTCTTCCCCACATGTTAAATCATACAGAGTAGCAGCCTGCCCCAGATCCCGGGGAGACAACATCTTGAGCGCATATGTTATGCTGGGCTCTATATTGACAAATGCAAAACTCCAGAGCAAAATAATCAAAGTTCCCAAGTTAAAAATGAAAGTAAAACAGTGGAATAGAATTGGGATCCTTGTTGCAACATTCCAACAACTTCGCAAATAGCCGTTAAAGTAGACCGCATTACAGATTAGCAAATTTCTCATTGCAAGAATCAACCTGCCCTGTTGGTATAAAGTTGCAAACAAACCCCATCTACCTCTCACTTCACCGATATTCTCTTTCTTTTCAGAAATACCATTGCATTCAACAAAATTAAAATTGAGTTCATTTTACTAGAAGGCTCATCCAAATATATGCCATAATAAAAATAGTCATGATATAAATATTTCTCACAAGAGCTGCAGCGATGGTGTGAATAAAAAACTCCCTTCTGAGATTTCAGTAAAACCAGATCTCACAAAGGATCTGAAAGAAAACAAAACACAAAAAAAACAAACAGACACACACAAAGAGACATACACAGAACAAACCTTATGTTAATCCGGTTTAGCATAATAGTCACTATTTTGACACTATTTGATGAAGTACAATACTGCTCCTTCCCAGATGAAGTGAGAGAGATGAGTCTGCTACAGGTTTCTCATAATAATGTTCAGGACTGCAGGGTATCTAGGCATCAGTAGCCGCTAATAAAAAATCCAAAATTCTAAATGCAGCAAAATGTTAGCACTGTCAAATGGCCAAGCATGCAAGAGGAATCTCTCTCTCTCTCTTTTTCTCTCTCTCTCTCTCCATGCTTTCCTACCAACACATACAAAGCCCCAAATACACCCACTGGAATTTTAAAATCATAAATTAGATATCAAAATGCTTACGGGCCTTACAGTGAGATAACATCAGGAGGAACGGTGCGTGGAATGGATCTGGCATTCTCACATAAAGCATTATCTTTGGTACAAGTACACACAGCAGGGCATTTTGGCTTCGCTGGTTTCTTCCCCTCAGTCAGCAAAAGCGCAGATAAGAGACATAGGCAATAAGCAATTCTTTTCAGGGGGATGCAGGCATTTCCCATCCTTTTGCTTCTCTCTGATTCCATGTAGTCGAAATTATATCCCCACACATGAACAGGGCTTCTGGAATTCGGATGGTGATTGTCTCGCTCTAAGAACAGGTCACACAGAAGTCCACCCTTTTCCTCTGCCTCTGTGTCTCTGCTTTTCAAAACAGGGACCTGCAGCTGATTCGTGAGCAGCTCCTCGCTCCAGCAGTGCACTGCTCGGGGGAAGAGACCTGTGAGGTGCTGTGAGATGGGAGCGATCCAACTGCTGGAGGAAGAGAGCAGACTTGCATCACCAGAAAACACTGAGCACAGACCAGGCTTCGAAGGCAAAGTGAAGTGATGTAACATAAAATAAACAGCTTTCTGCTTTCACCGGGAGGCCCTTTAATTGTTACCAAAAATAGGACAGCATTATGTCTTATTAGTGAGTGGGTGGGTGGGCGGGTGGGAGGGAGCAGTCATGTTGCATAGGATCTCGGCAATCTCGGGAACCTCTGGGAATTCGCTTTTCATGTACAAACAACCTAGTAAGAAAAACTAGCTTCCAAGCCAGCCCTGGCTGGAAAATGAAGTTAAATGAAACTCTCCACAGCATTCAGCTAAAGCCCTGATATTTCTTGCTGAGTCCACCTGGGTGATGCCATTGGTGAAAGACAAATGTGAACACATGGAGAATGTGACTTTCAGGGGACAAATGTGGGTGAATACTTTCCTGACACTGATTAACTGTCATGAATTATTGATTTTCATAGTCCCCCTGCCCTCTGCACACGATCCATTCCCTCCTTCCAGGACCAGGGAGGGCAATAGAAGCACAGACCGCTTCTGTGTAGAATCCACCCTGCTCACTTCTTGCACCCTCCCTTCTTTGGCAGTAGCGCCAGAAGCCTGGAAGGGACCCACTACCAGCAGGAGGCAACCAACTTTGGCTTCCTGGGGCTTTGAAAAAGACCTGGCTCAGCCCAGGAGCTGTGATATGGGGGAAACGCTTGACTGGGAATCTGAAACCTGGCTTTGAGATCCCAGTTCTGCTGGAAACTTGCTGATTTTACAGACGACTATTCCCGCCTGTAAAATGGGGATGCTGGGATACATGTTGTGTAATTATTGTGAAAATTAAATACAAGCCGTGGGCTATTTTACTGGCATACATAATGGAAAAGAGGACTCACCCTTGGAAAAGGAAATTCACTTAGAGAAGCAAAAATCAAGAGATTTTGGCTTTGGAGTAGGTGGTCTAGTCCAAGAAGGCGGAAAGACTCTTAGGACGGGGGAAGACAGACCCCCCCCACCCCTCTTTCCATGCTAAGGTAGCCATCCTTCAGGCTGGCACAGCCAGCCCGGCATGTCAGAGGCCGTGGCCCTTTCTTCTCCTGCTTCTTAGACTGAAAAAGTGTTACAAGGATTGTTTGAGCAAAGGGGTGACTGTGCCATAAGCTCGTCCGTGTTGCAGCTTGACGCTTGGCCCTTCTGCTGTCAAGGCTGACCCCACACTAACTCTAATCACTTGTTTAGCTCTCTGCACGCTCTGAGGGAGGGCAGTGCCACACGTGCTTTTTCATGTCTGGTTGCTGTCAGTTTACCCCAGAGGACTGAAAGCTGCATGCAGGTGGAAACTCTGTTGTAACAGCCACGTGCCTGGGCAGCGTTGTGAGAGCCACATCCGGCATGTCCGTGAGAGCCACAGCACAGCACACAGGCTACTTATGGTAACTGTGTGAGTGGACAAATAAACTTCAAATTGCACCTCAGAGTTCTAAGAAAGGACTTAGTCAAGGAAGTTAGGGGCAGTTCTCTGAAGAGGCAGTGACTGAACTGGGTTGCAGGTAAGGAAGAATAAAGGGAGATGTTGTTGAGAGCGTTCCACTTGGAGAGAACAGCATGTGCAAAGGCCCAGCCGTGATCTAGAGCGTGACAGGAGAGTTTTAGGAAGAGAAGTGATTATCTGGTGTGTGTGTTTCAAAAAGCCTGGTAAGTTATTATCACGAAGCCAGTTTTGAAAGGTTTGTAAATGTGTTGTTTTTATAAGGGGGAAAAACAAAGGAAACCCTCTGTCCAGGAGAAGTCAACCTTTTAAAATAGATTCTACTAAGGCCTCACTGTCAAGGACTCTGTGGCGGAGGGAGTATATGATAGTGTTTTTAGAAACCATGACCTACGGGCAAGCCTCATTTTAAACAGTAAAAGTGCCACTTAAAAGTTGGCCACAAGTCAGATTTTTTTGTAAATTGAATCCCTCTTCAAGTGTACACAGTGGAAACTTGCTCCGTAAAATAATTATGTGGAGAAAATTTTATAGAGGATTATTTTTATTCAAATAGTCACCCCTAAATTATCTGACTCGTAAATGACATGTTTTGTCACAGAACAAAGATACAAGGAACTTTCAGGGAACTCAGAGATCTGGGATGTAGTCCCCGTGTGTACGAATGGGGAAACTGAGGTATCGAGCTCACACAGATGCTTAGCGGCAGAACCTCTACCCTTGTAGGGTGAAACAGTGGCAGATACTTGGTTGAAGCAAACCGTGTAGTCCAAGGGGATCATTCACTCCCCTCATTTCACTTTACAGTATGTCAGACTGTCAAACCCGATCAGCCCTTGGTTCTGCGCTAGTGTAGACACTGTCAAGCAGCCTTTCTTTCTGCCTTGGTAGAACTGGGAGGGCTTTACCAAGTCAATAAGGGGAAGAATGAGGGAAAGAAATCATATGCACACTATTCACTTTGCAGCTGTATTTATCTGGCTGCTCAGTTTGTCAGTTCAAGTGGAAAAAGGATCATGGAGGGGGAACTCTAAGGACAAATTACAATGGGCATTCTGAAAAGACAGTAACTTTTTCTTTTTCTATGGCATTTAAAGACCAGACTTGAATTCTTTATTCATTTAAAACACCCACCAAGATCAGGCACAGTTTTAACCATGTACTGCAAGATGCTGACAGCCTTTCTGGGAACAGGCTCCACAACTGACTCTGAGGAGGGCCCCTGGGGGGCGAGGGTAGGTTGCTCGCAGCTGGAGCAGACTGGACTTGGGGTGGAGGCTCTAACTCCCGAAACATACCCCACACCCCAGAAGCCGAGGAGAGCACAGAGAGGTTGGAGGAAGCAGGCTGGTGTGAGACTAGAGGCTTCTACCAACTCGGAGGCCTGCAGATAAGGTTGGCAACCCACCTGTGGATTGTGTGGCAACCCCGGGGAAAGGGGCCTAGAAAGGAGGAAAGTGGCCTTGGAAGGAGGCCCAGGAAGCTGGGAGGCCTGATGGAGGCCGGCTCAGTGCCCAGGCTGAGATGCAGAAGAGCGGCTGAGCAGAGGCCAGGACAAGTTCTGCACTTTGCCAGCCATGTGATCATGGAGCTATTTAACCTTCCCAAGTTACTGTTTTCACTTCTGTAACATGAGGACAATAATTGTATGTATCATATAAGAACCGAGAGAATTAAATTTAAGATCATGTCTCTAAAATGCTTAGTGTGGCATCTGATTCATGGGAAAAATTGATGCTCATCATCACTATCTACCATCGTGGTGGTAGCAGGGCTGGAATTCTGAACATGTGACTCTTGGTACTTGGGAAGCAAACCTCTCAAATAAAATTGAGGTTGGCTAAAATCTGTATTCACTATAGGAAGCAGGCGCTTCTGGGCAAGATGACAGGCTGTGGTAGTATCAAGGGTCCAGCCACACGAAGGAATAAAAATGCCTCCTGGGAAGGAAAGAACCTACCACTTTGAGTGACAATAACAGCACCTATGCTTGGCCCAAGGGTGAAGTCCAAGAGGAGAGGAGAATTAGAAAGGGAGAAGAGGGAAAAGAAGGAAGGGAAAAGGAAAAGAAAGGAAAAAGGGAAAAAATGGAAAAATGCAAATAAATCTACTGTAAATAGGGAAGGGTGGGGGAGCGGAAGGGTGGGATGGGGAAGAGGGGGGAAACCAAGATATATCATGTACAGGTACAAAATAACCATGATGAAAGTGATCATTATGTATATAACATACCAAAACATGTTCTTGGTTACAAAAGAGAGAAGTCCAAAGTTGGAGGAAAAGAAGGTGGCTGTGAAGATAGGATGCAGATTCTTTCCAGCCCAGTGCTGTCGTATGTGTGTAAGTTAGAGGGGAGGTAAAAGGAATCGACTTTGGGGTCCCTGCAACGGGGGGGGGGGCTGTCTGTGGTCACGGGCACCATTGTGTTACATGTGAGGCTCTGAGGAACTACACATTGCGGCAGCACCAGCAGCTGCTGTAGGTGTGAGACGAATACCACCCGCGGAGGCCTGAGGCTCGGATACCACCTGTATTTTTTCTTCCTCGACAGCAGCACAGCCTTGGTGGCCCAAGCAGCATTGACAGCCCTGCAGACACCAGAGGAACTGGCAAACGATCACACCGGGAACCGGAGCAGAAGAGCAGGAGAATGAGGGCCGTGGAGCGGTGTCTGGGAGCACATGTGCAGTGCTCCTGGCCATTCTCGGAAGACTGGAAGGGGTCCTGGGGGCGGCGCTGCTGGCGCTTCTGGAAGCGCGATGAAAGCAGAGGGACAGCCTGTACCGTGGGTGCGATCCCAGTTTTCCCTTCAGGCTGGTGTGGCCTAGGAAACACGCTCTGTGCAAGTAAACACATCATTATTAGGCGCCTTAAAAGATCAAGCCTGGCCCTGCCGCCTGGTACAAACCTTAGGACGAGTAAATGGGTGTCATTTGAAGTAACTTTCACAAGAGAAGAAGATGTTTGTAGCTGCATGTCAGATGCAATAGACGGTTGGGAAATTAATCTAGTGAGCATAAACAGAATTTTTAAAAAATGAAACACAAAATGAAGCAGTTTTGAATATAAATTTAAGGTGTAATGCTTCTAAAAGGATAACTATAACCTTGGAAGGCCTTTCCATGTGTTTGTGTGTGTGTGTGTGTGTGTGTGTGTGTGTGTACATGGTAGTGATAGAAATTGTTTCTTACAGGTGATTTTTCAACCAGAAAGAGACAGAGAGAGAGAGAGAGAAAAATCATTAGAAGATGCTAAATATCTTCACCCACCCCAGGAACCTGTGAAATGGCAAGGAACACACCTTTATTGCAATAGGTTTCACATACTGATTGAGAGGAACAACTAGATCTGTTGGAATCTTGTTCCTGTTATTTATTAGATTAACTTCTCTGTGCCTCATTTTCCACATTGATAAAGTAGAAATAAAATACCAGTTTTGAATTGTTGAATCAGAATTAATGATAATATGTGTGTAGGGTAGATCCCAAAGACATTCAACTACTAATAGTTCTACCAGAATTACATGCAAAAGGGAGAAGGTGAGAGCACTGAGCAGAGGGCCAGATCTTTGAGATTACTTAGAAGTAGTGTCATTTAGGACTTTTTGGTAGCAAGGAACTGACATCGACTCTGCCAGCCTAATTGGAAAAGGACCCGTTGCCATGGAGACAGAGTGACTCCAGAATCCAAGGAAGGGCTGACCAAGTGGGCTTAGAAATGCAGGAAGTTGTGAGAGCTTGGGGGTTTCCATGGCAAGAGCTAATCCAGTCCAACCAGTCACATCCTCATGTTCCTCCCCAAAGGGCAAATCTGATGGTTGAGCTTGGGTCAGGTGCCCCTCCATTTGGCAGGGGAAAGTGAGGTGCCTTGACTGGTAAGCCCACCAAGGATGCACAAGATGGGAAAGGGCTGTTTCCTGAAGGAAACTCTCACGCTGCTACCAAAAGCTGGGAGGATGGACACTGGGTAGGTAAAACAAAGGGATGCTCACTATGGTAGTTGTGCTAGGAGCTGTTAGTTAATGTCGTGTGCTTCTTCCTAAGTCCATTACCCAAAATCCAACTTCTTGATTTTGAAAAGAAGTAGCCAGAAGACAATTTAGACAAGTATCTCTGTGTAATTTCTCGAAGGACAGCTAAACTCTGGTGTCCTAACTTTGAGATCAGTGGATTTTTATGTATCCTGGTCCAAGAAAATAGAATTTTGCCCCAGAGGGGAGCTGAGAAGGCAGTAATAGTGAAAGGTGACACTTAGATAATGCCCATTATTCTAACGCACTTTATGCACCCAGTTAATCCTCATAACAATCCCGTGTGCTAAATATTATTATTATTTCCTCTATTGTTACAGAAAAATGTCACAGAAGCTCAGAAGGTTAAGTAGCTTGCCCAGGGTCCTGCAGGTAGTGAGGGGTGTTGGCCCCAGTATTAGCCCGCTGAACCTTACCTCTGATGGGCTGTGTGGAATGTGAGATGCTGGGTGCTGCTTTGGAGGCCAATATCGCCTCCCTGGTGAGGCACTGCTATTATACTACAACTCCCAGAATGCAACAGGCTTGCGATTGGCTTAACCCCTTCTTTGCCAAAAGCTCATCACTGTCTTGGGTGAAATATTTTTTGATGGCAAAATTTGACCTGCCTAAAGGATAACTATGCAATTGAGGCATGAATGCAGATTTAAGTGGCAGTAAATAGCAGAGAGTGTGAAATTCCAAATTAAAATATCCTCCTTGTTTTTCAGCATTCAAAGGGAGACATCAGAGATTATCACAGGAAAGACTTTTTGACCCAGAAAGGCATAAGGCTGTTTCAAAGTACCCTTCTCAAACTTGGCTGCACTTTAGAATCAGCTGAGGTTCTCATTCGATTGGTCTGGGGTGTGACTTTTAAAAGCTCTGCGTGAAATTCTAAAGGGTTTCACAAGAGGCACACCATGCTGTGCAGGAGATCCACCTGGGGACCCGGCTGGAGCAGACAGACAAAGGGGAAAATGTGGGCAAGAGCCTCTGCGGGGAAGGAACGGGGAGGCTGGGTGAATAGGTTTAGGATGGCTGGAATAGGTCATTTCCCCGAGCTTTGGGGCACACTAGCTATCTGTACCTGGCCCTGGAGTAACTAGGGCAGGCGGGTAGTTGGTGCTGGAGGGCGAGAGCCTGGTTGGAGGTTCTCAAGGGGATGGGCTCCGCACTGATCAGTTTGCATGGGAAAGGCAGGCTCACTCACAGAAAGGGTCAGCGTGGCCCCAGATGTCAGAGCATCTGAATCCAGAAAAGGAATAGACATGCTTAATGCTCTCTTCCACCCACACTTCAGCAGGCAGTGGATGACCAGGATCTGAGGGAACTGGGAACAGCCCAGAAGCCTGGAGACCACCCAGGGAGGAGTGGTGGTCTGTAAGGGAGTAGGAGAGTAGTAATCCAGGAGGACTTCACCCTTCCTCTGTTTAGTTTACCAAGATTCCAAACCCATCACAGAGTGAAATCCAGGCAAATGGGAAGAAAGGCAGTTAGCGCTACTGCTTTAAAAAGTCTGTTTAAAGGCAGGACCCACAAACCACTTTTCTATTCCCTCAACTAGGAGAAATAGTTAAAATGGTTTTGTAGAAGAAAGAAAGGTAGTTTAGAGGTGTGGTTGGGACTTTTATTCTTAAAAAAAGCAAACTTCTTTTTGTTTGATTTTTATTACCAAAGTATGCTGAATTTATATATTTTCATACCTTTTTTCAAAGTCTAGTAGGAAGTGAGTTAGCCATCAATTGGAGGTTATTGCTTGTGTTTCTACAGGAAGAGCTCCTTTGGATCACGCTAATGGGAGAAATTTAACCAAGTCTTCTTTATTTTCCTAGTTCAAAGGAAATGGAACACAAAGCAATTGATGATGAGGATGATGATAATTATGGTGATGACAACAATAATTAACCTTTAATTCATGCTTATAGCACATCGGGCACTGCTTCAGGCCCTTCATTCTTTCAAGGAGAACATTAACTACTTTTTAAGTAAAGTGTCATATTTGTTTTTGTTTTAAGTTTCCGAAACTAAAAAGAAAATCATGTGACTAGACTATTTATGCTTTGGAACTTGAAATTCGTAATGTTGGATTTCAGGCTTTTGTCTTTTGTCTTATCCCTTTAGAAGGGTTCTATTTTGTTTTGTTTGGCTTTGCATTCTCATTCTGGAAGAATTAAGAGCTTTCCTTGCTGGCTGTGACTTGTGGCCTATATTTTACCCATTAGTCTTAGTAGGAATGATGACCTGAGAAGCCAGGAATTTGACCCCAGAAAATAGCAAGGGAATGACAGAAGTGGTTATGATTGTATAGTGCTCTGTGGGTCCTGGGCAAAGACGGGTGTTAACAAAGGGGCAATCTGCACCAGCTCTGCAGCTAGCCCCACAGACAGCACTGCCCTTGGGCTCCCAGCAGTGGAGCCAGGAGCTGTGGGAAAGCCAGACTTGCTGGGCCTCCCTCAGGGCAGGTACTTCCTGGGCATTGTTGATCTTTCCACCCGCCTGGTAAGGAAGGCGTATGACCGCACTGTACAGATGAGGAAACAGAAGCTTAGGGAAGCTAAGTGACATGCCCGAGACTGTACATTTTGTCTTCAAATTGACTTCTCTCTGTTTCAGAAATGTTCATCATGTGATTCCTTATTTACAAAGTATATGAAATCGTAAGTTCTTGAGTTCTTATCCATGTGAATTATGTGTCCTTTGTAATATTGTTTGCTTATATGCTGTTTAGGGCAAGAAAATGACTGAATCAAGCCCCACCCCAGCTCTAGAGGCTTTCTAGGGATACCTGGGGACCTCCTTAGGTCATCCCGATTCAGCAGGATGCACTCTAGTGTGGGGCTTATGACTCAAGTCCAGGTTTTGCCATGTGGCAGCTAAGTGACCTTGGGCAAATGTTTATCCTTTCTCATCCTTCGTTTCCTCATTTGTAAGATGGAGGTAATAGTAGCACTCTGTCAGGACTCTATGATGAGGAAAGGAAAAGTGCTCAGCACCTACTAGATCATTATGATGTTAGTCTACCTCCCGCTATCCATGGGAGGTAGACTGGCTGTAAGAGCCCTCCTGAAGCTGTCAGAATGGCAGAAATGAGGGCAGAAACTAGGCCAGGGGAGCGGGGAGAACAGACTAGAACGGCTGTTTTCCTAAACCCTCCAGGTTCCAGGCTTGTGTAGTAGATCCTCTCATTCTAGTTTAAGAGTAAATCCCAGAGCCCTAGAGAAACCCAGGCAGGGAGCACGTTTCCTTCGCTTCCTGTCTGTAGTACAGACAGAGTTCAGACGTGTTCTCTCAAGTGAGGATGTCAGCCCTCTGAGTTGCTGGCCACTTTTGCCAGGTAAACGTCTTCTTTTGTTGAACTTCTGGGCCAGTGTTAAAGTGAGGTGTTATGGACACGGGCATTGTGTGAGGGTGTCTTTTATGAGAGTTCTAGGGTGAAGGCCCTGGATCAGCCACACATCCCAAAACATCAGTCAAGGAGACAAGTGGTGGTAGAGGCAGAAAAAGAGCTTTAATCCATGTGGCCAATTCTGAGAAGGGCAGATACAGAAGTTCGAGGGCTGTCTTCAAGGGGCTGATAGGAACGTTGAGATTTTATAGAAAAGAGGAACATAGGCAAGGGTTGGCTATTGCACACCTGGCAGGTAGGCAGTCCAGGTCCACACATGATCTGGTCGATCACTATCTCAAGATTGGCTCTGCACAGTGGCACCAGAGAAATCCTTATGGCTTCAGGTGGCAATCCAGTTCCCTTGAAATGATTGTCCTCAGTTGTGTCACGGATCATGTGCTCCCACTTAGTGGAGGCAGTGTCAGAATAGGGGGATATGTTCGTTGAGGCTCTGCTTCCCCTGGAATGCAAACTGACTGCAGATTTAGGGCAACGATAGTGACTTCTAGACGCTCTAGGAGGTCTGTCTGGGACGGAACACTGTAAAAGTTGGAAATTGAGTGTTCCTACAAAACTTGAAAACATTTTAGTTACTCTTATCGTGGCGTCCTCAGTCTTAAAGCAGGGTGTGAGCAGGTTAAGTAAATTTAGGGGTAATAAACAATGTATTACCAGTTATTAGACAGACACCCCTTCAGTGATTAATATGTTCGGTGATTAACGTGTAGAGGTGATCAAGGATCTGACCTAAAGTTTTAATGTAGTAAAGGAGACAGATGCAGAATGAAGGTGGGGATGCCACACTTTATCCTGCTTCTAGTTACCCATTTGCAGGCCCAGCCTCTAAATCCTTGTTATGTGTCAACTGTCCAACATTTGAGCATCATTGTGTTGCTTATATTACAGAATTTGTTTTTTGTTTTGTCTTTTTGTTTTACTGTGAACGGATGAATCTTATTCCTTACTCAGCATAGTTGTCTCAGTTCATGCATTCAACTGTACATGTATCTACCTCCATTTGGGGCCCCTCTCCTTGCACCCTTGTGTCATCACAAAAATGGCCAAGGGTTTTGAGACACAATTTCTAGGAAAAACTAGGAACCAAGGAAAATAATAACAAATAAGAAAAAAAAGTACAATAAGAAAAAAATATCATGCTTCACTGAGTCTTGCATAGATATTGAGCATTGTGCTAAGAACCTTATATGTACAGTATACTGACTTACTTATTTCTTGTAATAACTCTATGAGGTTGGAATAATGATATTCCCATTTTCCTGATAAGGAAAGAGGTAAATAAATAGGTCATAAACCTAGCCAATGGCAGAATTAGGATTCAAACTCAAGAATTATAATTAACCATTTCTTACCAAGGGCATTTTTTTTGCAGTGACAAAAGTGGCGGACTCTAGTATTTCCAGAAAGGGGCTTTTGGTTTGCATACAGGAAAAGAGATGCTTGGCTAGAGCTGTAACTTCTCCAGCACCTGGTAGTGCTGGCTGCAAGAGGAGCTCAATTAATACTTATAAGGCAGTGAGGCAGAATATGAGGAAGAGCAAGAGGAATGAGGGAAGCCCCCCAGTCTCTCACACCTCAACAGAACACGTCCAGGCTTTTGTCCACCAATCCCAGTCACAGGCCGGCTCCCTGCACCTTCTTCTACTCCATCTTGCAGCTTCCAGAAGTTTGGAGCAGTATGGTGGCTGGTTTCTTCGTTTTTTTAGGTTTTTTTGGGGGGGCAGTGTTGCTGAGGATGAACTCAGGGCCTTGTGCTTGCTAGGCAAGCCCTCTACCACTTGAGCTAAATCCCCACTGATGGCTGGTTTCTTTCGCTCTCTCTGATCTCTGAAATGCTCATTCTAGCAGTTTTGGCTGTGCCTGGATTCAGGCTCTAATGGGTTCCCCAGATGAAGTTGCCAAGAAAGACAATCTCCCAGGATCTTTTCATTTTTAAGGGTGAGAGGATTACAGCAAACAGCAAATAAGAGGAAATATAGAGGCCGTAGAATCTTCCTGATAGCCCAGTGTACCCCCTTACTCCCAATGGCATGGTCTCCCCACAGTCAGAAACCAGCCTTGTCACTTGTCAAGTGAGTGTGACCATGGGCAGCTATCTAACCTCCCTGACCAGATCTGTAAAATGCACAGTATCTTTAGGCTGGTGTGAGCATTCAAGACAGTTGTGAATTTGGAAGCTCTTAGCACCATAAAAGTGATGAATAACTGCTATCTCCCCTAAATTCATACATTGAGGGCCTCACCTCCAATCTGACTCCATTTGGAGACAGGACCCTTAACTGTCCTGTGTTAACTGGGGACATAAGGGTAGAGCCCTAGTGCAACAGGATCGCTGTCCTTAGAAAAACTGGGAGAGTCACCAGGTGCATGTGCACAGAGGGAAGGCTGTGTGAGGACACAGGGAGAAAGCAATCGCCTGCAGGCCAAGAAAAGACCTCGGGAGCACTGATCTGCTGGCGCTTTGATCTTGACCTTCTAGTTTCTAGAACTGGGGGAAAATGAATTCTGTTTAAGCTATCCAGTCTGTGGGCTTTTGCTTTGTTTTGTTTTTTATGGCAGCCCTGGGAACTAATATACATGTTCATTCTTCTTCGTCTTCTTTCATTGTTTGAGCACACTCACACATTCCAAGGCAGCTGAAAGTTTGGATTAGATTTCCAACCTGAGTCCAATTTAAGTCACTGAGACTCAAAACGTGGGCAGAAAGCAAAGGGATAGCAGGATGCTCTGTTAGCGTCATGGAGAAGCATTGTTTACAGGCCTGCCCGAGGATTATTTAATTGCTGAGGCTGTAGAGTGGATCTTCCACTAATGAACCGAATACATCTCTGAACATGTTCACTCTATGTTTGTATGAGAGTGACTTTTTGCAAAGTATCTTTTGACAAGTACGAGGGAGTCTAATATTTTTAGAATATAAATATCACCCTTAAAGAAGAGAGAGGGCTTTCTTGGATTGTAATTTGCTTTCTTTTTTTTTTTAATTCTAGATTTTCTCTGTTTCTGCATTAACAGTGTTAAAGCTCCAATGTTCAAGAAGCACAAAATCACGGGGCAAAGTGGCACACACCCCAGGTGCTCTGAAGGCTGGGGCAGGAGGATTGTGCATTCAAGGCTACTGGGCAGTTTAATGAGACTCTATTCCAAAATAAAATTTAAGAAAGGTCTGGGGTATAGCTCAATGGTAGGGTGTTTGCCTAATGTGTGAGGCTCTGGGTTCAAACCCCAGGAACACTCCACGCCACTACCACCACCAGCACACAAGCAGGAGCCAGGGGATGGTGGTACTCTGACTGGTGGAGGCAGGAGGAGTACAAGTTGGAGCCCAGCCTGGACAATTTAGCAACTTAGTAAGACCTTGTAAACATAAAAAATAAGAAGGACTAGGGATATAGCTAACTATGAAGGCCTTGGGTTCAAGGCTTGGTAATGGAAAAAAAAAAAGCACAAAATATACAAGCTACAAAAGATTTTGATTCTTTTTACAAGCAGAGCAAATCTGAAGTAAAATGTAAAGTTGGTTTTTATCCTTCACTCTTTTCCTCCTTCCTATTTGGCCATGCACTGGGCCATTTAATCTGGGCCTGTTATTTTAGCTCCTTGTCTCAGAGTGTGGGAAATGATCTGATAGGACGCAAGGCATTCATGACTATAGTGGCTCCTCCCAGGCTACTTGCATTTAAGTAGGAGATTGATGTTTTAACCTAATGGCTTTTAGATTGTTTCATAGGCTTTGCCTCTACCTCCTCGAACTTCCCTTCTCCCTGCTCTCCTCTCTATAATATACTTTAGCCTGATATTAAGAATCAGGTAAGATTCATTTGAGATCAATTTCCTAAAAAACATTTAATATAAAAGAGATGAAAATTTAGTCATGGCAGAGGCAATTGTTGTGTAGTGGAAAGAAACTTGAAGCCTAGACATGCAGACAAATTCTTGCTGTGCCCTTTCTTTACCAGCTGTGTGATATTGTGAAGATCTCTTGATTTCATGAAGTCTCATCACTTCTTGGCCTTTTGGCTAAGGTCAAGTGTAATTTCACAGAGCCCCACTGAGATACTTGCCTTGTAGGAGAATTGTGAGTGACAAGAAAAATCATGTAAAGTGACATGTCTTTGGGAAGTGTGGCTATGAACAACTTTAGACATCACTGACCTGCAATGGAGGAGATGTTTGAGGTCACCAGGGGAGCCCCTCAGAACTACTCCAGTCATGCTCATTAAGTGGCTACCTGGACATACAGTTATTGATTTTAACCTTAGTGTACGAGCACTTGTTCCCTCGTTACCTTAAATTCCTTTTGCCGCCCATCTGGTCCTCCAGTTTCTAATTAAAATTTGGAAGTTGCATGAAAATTCGGCAGGAACAGTTTTTATGAAATGTTTTCTCCAGTGGAGCAGATTGTGCTGCTCATTGAGTCCGCTTTCAAACTAATTTAACTCTTGGCCCTGTAGCCTTCACACAGAAAGGCAGGGAAAGCAAAAAAGGAGCTGCGATAGATGGTGCCAGTCAGACTGCTTCGTGCTTCTGACTCACTTCAGATGCATCATCATGTCAATAGAAACATCCTGTCTAGCCCCCTCCTCTTATTTTTTCAGGAAGACACTATTAGAAAAGCAAGGTCCGAAGAGAAGCAGTTCGTTAACATTGTTATCAGGCTTAAAGACAAAGTAGCACTATAAATACAGAGACACCTTGGTCACTAGATCAAAGGGAAGAACTAGCATTGGAAAAACGAGAAGGGAAAGGTCCATGTACCTAAAAAGGGTAGATGTACAATAAATAGCTATTCTTTTCTAAGCATTTAATATATACCTGATACTGAGATTATCAATGAATTATCTTATTTGATCTTCACAATTGCTACATTAGTGAGAGTAGGTTAACTGGTATAACAAATAATTCCCAATCTCAGTGGCTTAATATTGTAATAGCTCATTTCTTATTCATGTCATAGTGTGAATAGGAAGAAGGGGAAGGACTCGGGTTACTTCTTGAGAATCTTGGAGTTCTACTTTGGATCTTCTGCACCCTTTTGGCAGACAAGAGCAGAGGAAGAGAGTCACATGGCAGGGGTCCTCCAGAGAATGTCTAAAGACGTGGGACTGGATGTAGCATGCAGTGCTTCTGCCTACGTTCCATGGACCAGAACCATGGCCTACCTCTCTGCAAGACAGTCTGAAAATGTCCATTAGGGTCATGACCAGTAGGAAAAGGAAACAGTTTGGTGAACACATAGTCTTTGCCATGACTACTCATCGTTCCCCCCTGTTACAAGTGAAACCAGGTTTTAGACAGGGAAAGTAACTTGCTCAATAGCACAGAGCAAGTAAGTGA
The DNA here is from genome assembly GCA_004026905.1 of Hystrix cristata. Lineage (NCBI taxonomy): Eukaryota > Metazoa > Chordata > Mammalia > Rodentia > Hystricidae > Hystrix > Hystrix cristata. The sequence continues at coordinate 53,487 of PVJO010009517.1, forward strand.
CAGAACCAGCATGGGTTCTTGGTGTGATAAGTTCTTCGTAGAGGCCAAGAACCTGCCTATAGGCTACTGGACTGTACAACTATAAAAGAAACGTTAGTCCTGAGCACATTCTCTAAAGCTGGACATTGCCTGAAATTTGCAAGGTAACATGTGGATGTTGCAGTTTTTAAGAGTGCAATGGAAAAACAATAGTGGGAAGAGGATGTGGACAAGGTGATAGCAGGGTGCGCCTCTTCCCCAGGTGTTAGAGGAGAGAATTGAACTCATCTTATGCTGCTGCCAAGACTTCACCCTTAATCACTGCACATTTTCTCCATTATTTCCTTAAGATTTCCTTTTTTAACCTTCAACCAGTAGGGAAATGCAAGCCAAAACTACTTTGCGATTCCAACTCACCCCATTCAGAATGGCTCTCATTAAGAATACTAAAAACCATAGATGCTGACAAGGATGCAGGGAAAAAGGAGCCTTTCTACAGTGCTGTTGGGAGTATAAGTTAGTATAGCCCATGCGGAAATCAGGAACCCTACTCTCTGGTATAGACCTGAAGGAATTAAAGTCAGCATACTCTAGACATCCCTGCGTCCCCATGTTTACCGTGGGACAATACACAATAGCCAAGATATGGAATCCACGTAGGTGCCCATCAACAGATGAAGGGATAAAGAAAATGTGGTATATATACACAATGGAATATTATTCAGCTCTACAAAAGAACAAAATTATGCCATTTGCGGAAAAAGTCTATAACTGAAGATCATCCTGTTAAGTGAAATAACCCACATCAAGAAAGGTACTATTGCACATTTTCCCTAATGTACAATCTTTTTTTAAAAAGTTCCGTGAAAGTGGAAGAGAAACCATTATAAAACAAGAGGAAGGGAATAATGGAGAGGGGGAAGAGAGGGGTGTAACAGGGCAATGAGGGTGCGGACACTATCAAAATATATGCATATATGAAAACAATACACTGAAACCCAATATTTTGTAACATTAATATGCAAAGTAAAAAGAGAGATTTCTTTGTTTAACAGCATCTGCTATAATAGTGCTGCAATGGCACTACCATATTTTAGAGTTGGGGGAACCAATCCCATCATGGCCCACAGAGCAGTAGCGGCTCAGGTGGGGCCTTAGGTAGTAAATGCATTTTGCAATTATGCGTTCCAGCCACATAGAACTGTGAATATTCTCCTAAGATTACTCTGTTCTCTTGCCTTCCAACCTTTGTATCAACTGGTTCCTCAGCCTAGATGGGACTACAATCATTGCTGTGGAGCTGGGCATTGATAATTTAGTTTTGGTTCCCCAGATAGTTCTATTTTATGGCTGGAGCTGAGGTCCAAGGCAGGGTCAATCTAAGCTGATAATGTCCAAATACATTCTTCCTAGGAAGATCAGCAAATGAGTGTATTCCTTACTCATTAAGGAAGACAGAATTGGGAGGACTCCATTCCTGTGATTTCCATTATTTTTCTGATTATTCTAGCAGTCTGGGTGTATTTTCAAGTGGTCCAATAAGACCATCAACATGTTCTTCTTGTAGAATCAGTCCATATTATAAAATAGACCAGCCTTAGAGATGCTGCTCTAACAATTGTAAGACTGTCTATTTCCCTGTGATCAGGAGGCCACTGTGGTGCCACTACTGATCTGTGGACACTGATGTCGTGACTTCCAGTGTTCTGCCCCAAGTCTAAAATGTGGTATAAATGGCATCTTTCTACACCATTTTGGTCCTATTCTGAGGCAATAATGACTGCATTGTTAAATTTATAACCTCTGTACTCTTCTCAGCTTCCCACCATTCAGACCCTCAGTGGCCCTGCCTTTCCAAGCTTCCTACCTCCCTGCCCTTGCCTGAATTCTGTGTCCAGCCAAATCAAGTTTGCTTGTGGCCCTAAGTTTCCTGCTATTCAATATTTGTTCATGTCGTTTGCCTTCCTACAAGGCTAATCTTTTCCCCTTCCAATTTTTTTAAGGTTTTGCTTAAATGCTATCCACCTGACCTCAAACACAGAGTTCTCAGACTGCCAGGAAAGGAGAGAGGCCAGAAAAGTTCTGGATACAGTGTAGAGTGGATGATGTACCTGCTGATCCAGCCCCTAGGCAGCCTAGACATGCCTTAGGGACAAAGCAGTTATCTCTCTCTCTCTCTCTTCCTATCTCTCTCTGTCTGTCTTGGGGTGTGTGTGTGTGTGTGTGTGTGTGTGTGTGTGTGTGTGTGTGTGGTGAAGCTCAAGAGATTGATTCCTGCCACTCCCTAAGATAGCCTAAGGACTGTCAGAGGGATCTATCGTGTACTGTAGCAATATCTAAAACAAACAGGGTCTCATTCTAGATAACTGAACTTTACTTTTTTGCACTGATGTGAAGCATTTCAAACAGCAGACAGCAGAGTCCTTTTGTGAGCTGATCAGACTTTCCAGTTTCTTCTTCTGTGAGGCAATATTAACTAAATAACAATTAAGAAATCAACCGCTTTGGGATATCTTGGTCTTATTCACAGGAAAACTACCCATAAGAATAGGACAGACTATCTTGAGTGACAAAATGTGACTTTAGAATCATTATATGTTGAGTGCTATTTTTCACTAAAGGCAGATGAAGCAGGAAATAAATTAATGAAATAAAGTATCTTTAATAGGATATCTCAGCTTATTCCTCATAGTACTCATTACTAAAATCACTCAGTAAATGTATGCTGATTGCATGTTGTGTGCAGGGTGCTCTTGTAAGTGCTGGGACATGGCAGGGAGCCAGGCAGGGTGGTCCCTGCCCTCAAGGGGTTTTGAGGCTGTAACGGGAAGCTCTGGCTCCTTTCTGAGAATCACTCTTTGCAGGTGCCGGGCTGTGTTAGAGGGAATTAAAAGCAGCTTTAAAATGCTTTCCCCAGGAAAAGAGCAGTAGTCATCAGACCGAGAAGAGAGGAACTGCTGATCTGACACCCAGGACTGAAGGATGCAAGCCTTTATTTCATGTCTGTTTTGTCCATATGAGAAGAAGCTGGCTTCACTGATTGTGTACTGTTGATGGTGAACGTTCCATTTTTCTCTCTTGAAAACCTGTAATTTAATATGAAATGTTTATTGGTGGACTGCAAATATGAAGAATTCTCAGGATAATGAACTCAATTTTCCCCATCGAAGTGCAATTTGTATTTATTAAGTGTCTATTATATAGGCAGCATGGAGCAAGGTGCTTCCCATATATTGTCTCATTTGAGCCTCATGAACACCTCTGATGTAGGCATCACTAGTCAGCTTTTATAGACAGAATAAAAGGGGAAATAGGAAATGGCAGCTCAGAGCCCTGAAAAGTGCTCAGTCACTTCCAGTGGAAGAATAGTCTTACGCTCTCGTTTCTCTTAGGTAGATTTTGATAAACATTTTTAATATAACAACTGCTTCACATTTGCACAATTCAGTTTTTCGAAGAACAGTCACCTTGTTCACATCACATCAGATGCTCATGGTAGCCCTGTATCGATAGCAGTCTAGACCTATTTGATGGTGTCTCTTTGTAAGCCTGAATCTCTGCAATGGAACTTGCTTTTGTTGCATAGCTAAGGGTCAGGACTAAGCCAGTAGCTGTCTTGCTTCCTGAAATCTAATCTCCATCTTCATTTGCAGAGTCTCTCTGGGATGGTATAAACTGCTCCTCAGTAAGAGCAGGGGGAATCATTACTCTCATGTCAGGGCTTATTACTATGGTTACATGGGCCTCAATGTTCTCAAAAACTCTAGATTTTAGAAATGTAGGTGCCTTTTCATCCTGTCTTTGTCTGAATCTTTCTGCCACTCACTTTCCCAGCGTTAATGATAGCCAAAGCAAAACTTAAAAAGGAAAAAGAAAAGGAGGAAAAAGACAGTTCTGTGTGTTTGTGCAGTGAAGTTCATTTATTCTCAAAAAGCCCAGAAACCAGCCTGGAGGAAGCAGGGAAGCAGCGACAGCAGATGAAGCATCACACAGGTGCTTACTTAATTGCTGCAGCTGGTGCCAAGTGGTTGGCACCATTTTTCTCCCCATTTTCAATTTTTGGCCTGGGTGCTTCTTTCACTTTTTAGCTGAAGCATGTCTAGGACTCTTAGATTTTTTTTGCTCCTCTCACTTTTATAGGAAAGTGAACAGGCCATTTTTCTTACAAAGATTCTAAATAAACACAATCCTAAGGTTATTTCATTTTTTTTTTTTTGCCTCAGAACAATTCATTAACTATAGAAAAGGAAACTGGCTTAAAAGTAACTTGATTTTATTTGATGTTGATAAAATTGGTATGGGTTTTTAATTTTTTTCAAAAGATTCGATTCAGCTGTTCAGAGACATCTGTACAATTTTGATTTCAGAATTGTATATCCGAGTCCACAGCTTCCTAAGCTGTTTTCTTTTAAAAAGCAAGTTGTTAGATTCTCCCATTGATGAAGCATCTTCATATTGTTATTTAACTTTTCTCTTTTAAGTGGTAAAGGTAAAATTTGCATAACTCCTGGTTGCAAGTTATTCTATGCCTTGTTATTCCACAAAGCTTTAGAAAGAGTAAACACTCTTTTGCCAAAAAGTCCAAGGGACTATGAAGAATGCAAAGATAAATAAGATGTGGCCACTCTCTCCAGTCAGGTTTGCCTCCTAAATGAAAGTCAACTAAGTACAAGGGATAATGTGATGCGGCTCTGAGGAAAGTTAAGAGTAGTATGTTAAAGAAGAGTAAACACATATTAAGTACGTCCGATGGCAATCTGAACACCAAGAAAATAAAAATTCTTTTTTTCCCCTTTCTTAAAGTAATTCTGCTGGAGAATGCTATTCAGTCACTGTAGTTAAGATGACATTGGAATTCGGACGCATTTCCCACACCTTTATCTCTTATAGACTATTCTGCATATCTGTTTGTCTATCTCTCTATCTATTGAATGCACATCATTTTATTTATTTATTTTTTATTTTCTACCAAGAACATGTATTGGTACATTGTATACATAATGATCACATTCGTTGAATGCACATCATTTTAAACTTGTGCAATTATTTTAAGTTTGGATTTTGTTTCAGATTACATTTTGAGAAGAGGGAATGAGAGAAAGATTTCATTCATAGATGGGATAAGGGGATCTGAGTTGTGGTCTTGTTTATCAGCCACTTGTGTTTCTGGGTCCTTTAAGGCCTGACCTGGGTGACTTCCAAGGTTAATTTCAGTCTTAATGGTTCAAGTGTGATACCTCACATCTTGCCTTGAATGAATTCAGCACTCCCCTATAGGGAGCAAAGGAAATTGAAGGCTTGAGGGAGAAGCCCAGGCATCAGAAGGAAGAAAAAAAGAATGAAATTTGGAGCCAGGCCTGGTGGCGCATGCCTATGACCTCAGCACTCTGGAAGACTGAGGCAGAAGGATCACAAGTTTGAGCCCACCCAGGGCAACTTAGCGAATAACAGCAGCCCTGGCTATAAACAAACAAACAAACAAATAAATAGAGCTGGGACTGTAACTCCATTGGAAAGCCCTGGGTTTAATCCCCAATACTGGCCCCCCCAATGGGATTTGGGTGATGACACTCTCTTGGTCTCTGCTTTCTCAGCTTCCTATTTAAATGTCATATGATTTGTAGCAAGCTCCAAGTTCAGAGCTACTCACAGCTGATAGTATGTCTGATTCCTTCTCATTCTCAGTGAGTATCATACTCGATCTTAAAACTATAGAATTATGGCCAAAACATATACAAATATCTGAACGATCTACAACCCGATTCAAGTTTGGCCTGATTTGTGTCTAAAATAACCCTTGAGGGTCAATGAAGTGAATTCTAAGGACTTATCAGAAGGAAATGGGGCAGACAGTGAAGAATGGTTCTTTCCTGTCTAATTTCACAGCCACGGTCTCATCCAGCCTCTGACAGCCACATGCCCATAAGTTGCTGCTGGTCCCCTAGGAATCCTTTTTCTTTGGGTGTTTCCTGTCCTGGTCACACATTGATTCTCTTTTCTTGAACACTTCACACACCTTGTTGATTCCCTAGGAGCTGACTTACAATGCATCCTGTTACTTGTCACATCTTATTTCTATGCTATTTATTTATTTACTTGTATATTCTTATTGTGTAGATTTAAGGTATGCAACATGATGTTTTGATATATATGATAAAATAAATATTATAGTCATGAAAATTAACATATCTATCACCATGCATAATTATCTTGTGTGTGTATAGCAAAAGCACTTAAAATCTATTCTTATGTACTACAAACATGTACTAATAAACATTTTTTAGAACCTATTAGCAAGTTTGTGGCACACAGTGTTCTTAACTATAATCAACATTATATGTTAAATCTCTACACTTACCCCATACAGAAGATCCCTGCCTCTGTAACTAGTCCCTAATTTAGCAGTTCTCAAACTTCAGGTGCAAGGAGTCACTTGGAGGACTTGTGTGGGACCGCTCCTCCAAAGAGGGAAAACAGTTGAGCTTCTCTAACTTGTTTCTACTTTACTACCCATCCTTGGAACCTCCTTCCCATCTTCTCGACATGTGAACTCCTACTTCTAACCTGTTTTGTTTGGTTTATGGCATCAATATCTGTGCCATTAGACTTCCCCATACTATGTCCTTCAAGCATCCTCTTATCATTGCTATTTTAATTAGCCTTTTTCTTAACAATATAATCTAGCTCTAACTACCAACCCAACCATCTTTCCTACTGCTGCAAATTTTCCCGAACTTGAAGTTGTAATCTTCACCTGCTGTTTTAACATGTATTATCCATGTATTTCCTTTTTGATTCCCAGAACTTTCCCAGGTTGCTCTTCCTGTACAATCTGAAAAGTCAAAAATTACTTTTTCCTTCATATCTAATGGATTTCCTTATTATGTAATAATGGCCAATATTCTTTGACTTCCCTTTGTATTTCAGGCATGTGCTAAGCACTAAATAGTTTATATACAGAAATAGCTCATGTGAAGATTATCCTTTTGTCAATCTTATGAATGAAGTGGTATTACTTCATAGATCACACATAAATTAAGCCCAGAGAAATTAAATACTTAACCCAGCAGCCCAAGTGAAGAAACCAGGATTAGATTTAGCTCTAATTCTTCATCCAATATGTTGAAATATTTCTGTAGTTGCCTTTTATTCAAGGAGAATATGTGCCAAGTTTCTAGTGGATGCCTAAAACCACAGAAAAAACTGAGCCCAAATACATGGTTTTTCCCCATATGTGTACGCTTGTATACAGCAATAAAAGTTATGTGAATGTGATCTTTCTCAAAAGATCTTATTGTATCATAAATTTTAACATCCTCAGCATACAATTAGTTTTTCCTTTCCTTATTGAAAGCTTTCACCTTTTCACTTGGTATATTTGACATACCTGAATTGCCAGCATCATTACTCTTGTACTTTGGAGACGTTGTTAAGTTATGTAAAGGTTTCTTGAACACAGACACTGTGATACCCCAACAGTCCATCTGATAACCGAGGTGGGTACTAAGTGACCGACAGGCAGCAGCATATACAGTGTGGATACGCTGCCCAAGGGAACAGTTTATACACCAGGCTGGACAGAGCAGGACTGGGTGAGATTTTACCATCTTATTCAGATCAATGTACAATTTAGAATTTATAAATTGTTTATTTCTGGGATTTTTCATTTAACCTTTTTGGAGAGCAGTTGACTTCTGGTAACTGAAATCACAAAAAGTGAACCTGCACTTGGGAATAGGCATCAGAATCCCTGAACTCTCATTAAATTGCCAAGTCTGGGCTGCGGTGTCATGTTCTGAACTGGTTGTGGTCACAGACTCAGAATGTGAATTCTTAGTAGTTCCCCCCACCAGAATTATTAAGAGAACAGCACATATTTTTGAGAAACAGTCCTCTGTATTGACATAATTGGCCGTGTCCTCCTTTTGAACACGTCCCTCGGTTGCTATGATACAACTTTTTTTGGTTCTGTGGGCTCTCTCGTTCTGTTGCTCTCTCTCCATCTCCTGTTTCTTCCCCTGCCCATATCTCTGCCCCCAGACTCTGCCCTCCACCTGCTTCTCTCTGCTTTCTGTCCCCAGTAGTGCTCCAACTCGGGCAGATGGTTCCCAACCTTGCCCTTCTAGTGCCAACCTCCTGGCGAGAGCCATGGAGCAGTATGAGATGATTTTGGAACAGAGATGAGCTTCAGCCCAGGTCCTGGAGAAAACTATGAGGCAGGTGACGTTGACCCTGATGCCCGTCGCACCACCCCACCCTCCACTTTTCTCTTGCCAAGAGATCTCTGTGCCTCTCAGTTTTCTAATCAAATCAGCTCTGCAAAAGAGCTGATCATGTTACACTGTCACACTAGGGTGTTAATTTTCCTAGTCATTTGCATTTTAAACTCTTTTATCTCTTTTTGTGGGTTCAAGTGTTGTTCATGTATTGAAGACATTTCAAGCTTCACTTAGCAGATAGGGAGACATTTAGAAGGAAATCCCCGGACTGAAGAGATAGGAAGGTGAGCAGGTTTGGGAGGAGGCTTTCTCTTTCCCTTGACAGTTTCTTGGAGCTTTGACATGAAAGCAATCAGTAACACTGTTGGGAGGGCAGGACTTGGCCTTTCTGGTCTCCTGAAAACCCAGGGCCCCTGGGCAGGAAAAAGCGATAGCTGCAGCTGCTGTGGGCCTGTCCCTAGAAGCGCAAAGATGAAGGCGGACTGTAGAGTCGGCCATTTGGCCGGCTTCCTGCCACCCCTACCTCCCACACTCAGAATGGCTGACTCCTCGCTTCATCTTTCACATCTCAGCATAAATGTTCTCTCTTATAAGCAGCCAGTCCTGGCCACTGTGCTTACAGAAGCCCCTCTTAGTGATTTTCTGTGTCAGCAGCTGTTTCCCTTCATTGTTTTGATCATAGTTTAAATTATTTTATTTATGTGTTTTTTCTATCCCTTACCTGGAAAATAAGGCACAAGAGAGCAGAGACTATGTCCAGCTACGCTGATAGCATAATTCGGGTTCACAGTAGATAGTAAGCCTTTGTAGCAGGAATCGCTGGGTAATTATACCTCCTCTACCTGACATTTACAGAGTCCTTGAGAGCAGAAAAGTAGCACTCCCAGTCGCTAGCCTGGTGCTGAAAAACTAAAACGGCAATAGAGAGCAGCATGTTGGTTTACCTTACTACTGGGTTAGGGTTGGGGAGGGCCTTGAAGGTGAAATCAGCAAAAAGTACTGGAAGACCTGGAAGGCAAAATAGATTACTCTCCATCTTACCTAACACACTATTGAGTTGTCCAGATTTTCACTGTCTTTGAGCTATTTAACAACTTTACAGAAAAATGCCAGTAATGCAAATGATTCTTGACCATAAAGATGCAAGTTAATTTTGTCTGGTGGTGGAGCAATTGATAAGTCTGGGCTGGACACATAAACTGGGACATACCAGTATGTAGATGATCCTTGGAATCATGGGAATGGCTGATAGATTAAGGTAGAAAGAATACCTGGTCCTGGCCCACCACACAATAGGAGTCCCAGAAGGCATAACATCTAAGAAGAGGGAAAATGGAGTGTGATGTTATAGGGCCAGAGGCCCTGAAGGTAGGAAAAAGGATAAAGGCCTCCTTGAGCTTTATTAAGATAGAAAAACTTACTAAAAGCCATTTCTGCTTCTACCACCAAAAGCAGTTTCTGTTCTCATAGGTAGACTCTACAGTTAGGATAATTAGGACTACAAAGGAGGGAAAAGCTAGTTAGACTTGGGAGAGGTACCAGGCAACACAATTACCAGGAAAGCCAGCTCCCCTCACCCACCTGACAGAATGCAAGGGGAATAAGACACGGCCACCTAAGGACTCTTATTTAATATGTACGACATGCACACACACACACACATCTATGCATATACACTTGTATGCATGTTCTCACTTTAACATCAGTATAGTATTACACCAGATACACACACGTACACATGTCCCCTTTATTTAATAATCAAGTAAGCTGCCTTCCTAATAGGGTCTCCCTCTTCACTTATTCACCACAAAAAAACAGGAAGACACCAAATGGCCAGAAGGCCTAGGCTGGGATCAAAGACAGTCAAGGAAACAGATCAGATATTGATGAATAGCCACCTGCAGGATGGGAAAGACACTGGTCCTCAATGAAAGGAGCCAGGGATAAGAGCTCATGAAGCCCCCTACCACCTCAACAGTAGCTGTCTATCCACTTTCTTTTCCATATTTTCTCCCCAAATAAACTGAGTTTTATTGTACTGAACTTCTCCTTTTTTTAGTTTTTTACTGGTTCTGGGTTTAGGATCTCTGGGAGCTGCGTTTTCAGCAGGGCAGTAGCATGGCATGACAAGGCGTGACAAGCTGTCCACCTCTGGACATAACAAGATCATGAAAGCCAAGAGAGACAAATGACCTTACTCTTGACCTCTAACAACTCCCTCTTCAGTGACCTGGGTCTATTCGGTGGCTGCTTAATTCTTGACAGCATCCAATAGATAGGACTTCTGTTTTTAGCAGAGCATTTTCAACAACTTATTTCTTTGTCAGCAATTGTGCTACCTAGGATAGGACGCATATAGACATTGTCACATAAAAAGCAAATTTGACCTTAATAACTAGAGATTTTTATTAAAAAAGGATTATTGCAAGGGGGAATGCTGTAACTATAAGATCTGCGAGTGTGTCACGCACTAGGCACAGGGGATTTCATTTTTATTTTTCCTTCTTTCTTTCCTTCTTTTTTTTTCCTTCCTTCTTTCTTTCCTTCCTTCTCTCTTTTGTTCCTTCCTTCTTTGTTTCCTTCCTTCCTTCCTCCCTCCCTCCCTCCCTCCCTCCCTTCTTTCCTTCTGAGACCCTTCCTTCCTTCCTTCCTTCCTTCCTTCCTTCCTTCCTACCTTCCTTCCTTCCTTCCTTCCTTTCTTCTGGGTCCTTCACTTCCTTCCTTCCTTCCTATATTAAGAATCAGGATATTAAATTTAAAAATCAAGATTTGTAACTTCTTTTGAAAAGTGTATTGCTCCAGCAATTCTGGCCTGTGTTTATATTATATGCTTCCTACACTACTTAACAAAATTCCTGATAATATACATCATTTTAAAAAGTTCTTTTTATGAATCCAAGCATTACTCTGGATACTGTTCTTTTATGCAGCTGAAGTAAAGACAGGCATGGAGTTTCCATCTCCTGGTTACTACTGTTCAACTGAACTTATTTAGTCATCTATGTTTTCTGGTGTGTTTAAATTGTTCCATTTCCTACCACCAGTTGTCATCTCTGGTACCAAGACAACCAACCAAAGAGATTTTTACTATTGGAGAATCTGTTAATCAAGATGTTGTTTAGAGAAACTACTTACTAGCTGGGAGTGACAGCACACCCCTGTAATCCCAGCACTCAGGAGGCTGAGGCAGGAGGATTTCCGAGAGTTCAAAACCAGCCTGGAATAGTGAGTTCAAGGCAAGCTGAATTACACAGTTAGACCCTGTCTCAAAAAGACCTAAGAGGGGGGGAGAGATTCTTATTTATGTTGCCTCATCTGACTGCATAATAGAGATGACATGTGTCCTTAAATGCACGCCTTGCCTCACTAGGCATTTGCCTTGATCATACAAGCACACCCTCCATGTGGTCAATTTAGTGTCCATAAACTTTTAGCACTGTGTGATTTGGTCAACTCGCACTTAGTGCTTGCTTACACCTACTATAGAAACTGTGCTGTTGGGATTTATTGGTGAATATGGGGGTCTGAAAGGACATTCTTGCACTCCTTTTCCTTTGGATGCAAAGTCAGCACAGTTTGGGGTACAGAGCTGAATTCTGTGGTTTAAGCATTTTGACAGAAGCAAATCCTCTATCTCCGAATCATCTCTGGTCTTCCATCCTTCAGGGTTAGGGCTTCCTTCCTGATATTCCTGTATCCCTCTGGGCCTGTTCCTATCACTGCTTACTCCCTCTGTATTGTAATTAATCATGTCTGGCTCTGACCTAGAGGTGAGTATCAATGGCGGGGATCTTGTCTTTCCTGCGATTACAGCCCCAGGCCCAGCCAGCTCTTGGGGAAAGATCCAGAGCACAGCACCTAGCAACCTTCATCAGTACAGTGGCTCTCTCCCCTTTGCACTTGCTAGGTGAGGCATGAAATCTTCATAGCTGTAGATATTATGTGACAACAAATCGGCACATTAGTTTTCCGGTGACATTTAGTGTTCCTGTTTCTGCCTCACATCTTGTATGTCCCAGTAAGTGCCTCTCTATCTCTTAATCACAGGCTCCTCATCCAGGACGACCTTAGCAAGGGCTTTATAGACATCCTGTCTCTGTCCTTGCCACCTGGGAGCAGGCCTGAAAATGACAATCAATTCATTTGACTAATTGGTACACTGCTGGCTCTACATTTTGCTTTCCAATATCCATTCCAACTACAGTATTTGGCAGTGCAACCTCCCTGGCAGCTTTCTTCAGCCTTTTAGACAAGCAAGTGGCTGACCTTTGCCCAGCTTGCAAAAGATAACTATTGGACGGTGTCTTTATTCAAGGACCAAGCTTTACTATGGAGATTGTGGAGCTGCCTTCCTCAAGATCTGGGTTTACAAATGGGCAGGAAGTACAGACTGACCTTGCCAAGTTCAAGGCCTGGGCACTTGCAGTCCTTTGGATGCTGACCAGAATCTTTCTCAGCATTTACAGAGCCCCATCTGCCTCTGTCTTGGTGCCTTGGAAATTTTGTCTTTGAGTTTGTAAGCATTTATGTGGTATTTTTTCCAAGGTTCCAGGAAATTCCACCTATCCACTCCCCTATCTACTCTTTCATTTCTGATTGCTTTTTTTTTTTAAGAGTAGGAAATTTTACTGGGGAATAGGAATAGCTCCTGAGAGTCAGGAGAAGTCCCGAAGGGTTGCCCTGCCTGATTGCTTTAATTGACAAAACTTTACCAATTAGAGGCTGAGCTTTAAAAACCCCTAGGAACAATGAAAAATTTCAAATGTATATTTCTACCAAATAGAAGTCTCTCTCCAAATATATATATTGTTGGTGCAAATGAGCCACTCATATCATGAACACCAGGATCAGAAAAAGAGTATGATTATTTTTCTGGAACCCTGTGTATCCTGCCTTGTCCCTCTTTCTAGTCATTTTCCTTTTCTCCACAAGGAAACTGCAACTTGGCTTAGAACAAGATAAATTGCATTTATTGGATTTTTAAAAAGTAGATGGCTAATCTGGGCATGGAGGCCTATGCTTATAAAACCAGAAATGTGGGCAGCTGAGCCAAAAGAATAGCAAGTTCAAGGCCAGCCTAAGAAATTTAGCGAGACCCTGCCTCAAAATAAAAAATAAAAAGGGATGGAAATGCCACTTGGTGGTACAGCAACCCAGTACTGCAAAAACAAAACAAGACAACACTCCAAAACTGATAGATAAAATTGTATGTATTTACTATGTACAACATATTATTTTGAAGTATATGTACAATGTTTAATGAATAAGTTTAGCTAATTAACATTTGTATTACACCACATATTTACCATATTTGCTTGCTTTCGTTTTTATATAAATGGGATCATGTATGTATTCTTTTGCATATGTAATATTCTTTTGCTTGGCATTATGATTTCGTGATTCATCCATACTGCTGTGCACATAGATGCAGGTTGTTCACTTTCATTGCTGTGTAATATTCCACTACGCAAATAAACTACAATTTACTGTACTTAACTATTCTAATGCCAGTGGATATTTGGGTTGCCTTCAGTTTTCCCTTACAAATACAGTTATTATTAACATTCTTTCACTCGCCATATGTATAGTTCTCTGCTGAAAATATACTGAGTGTAATATATGAGACATAGGATATGTATATTCAGCATTAGTGGGTACTACTGAATACTTTTTTTCCAAGTGGTTGTACCCTTTACATGCCTACCATCAGCACGTAAAAGTTAAAACTGTGCCATGTCTTTACTTACTCTACATCTGTCTCTTTCATGAAGCCATTTTGGCGGGTGTTAGTGGTGTGCATTGAGTTCTTAATTTTCATTTCTTGGGTTTCTGCCTTTTATGAAATGATTTTTGAAGTTCTTTACATATTTTGATAATTTGTAGGATATATAAGACATTTTCTCTGTGACTTAACTTTTTATTTTCTTAATAACGTCTTTTGAATGAATGGAAGTTCTTAATTATTTGTTTATCCCTTTATGGTTAGGTCCTAATGTGTCCTATTTAAGAAAGTTTTTCTGGATCTAAGAAACACGTCATGAAGCTGGACACAGTGGCACACACATGTAATCCCAGCTACTCTGGAGGCTGGGACAGCAGAGCAAGTTTGAGGCAAGCCTGGACAACCTAGTGAAACCCTATCTCAAAATGAAAAACAGAAAGGCTGTGTGAGGCCCTGAGTTCAATCCTGAATTTAAAAAAAAATTAAAAAGGAAAGAAATTATAATATTTTTCTGTTTTCTTTTGTATGATTTTAGATAGAAATCAAGATTTTTCAAAAACCATATATTCAGTCAACCTAGAACAGTTTATTTAAAAGAACATAATTAACCCTGGGCCATTGATTGTGGGACTATATATGTCTGAATGTCTTTCTGGACCATGTTTGAGGAGGTGTAAATTGTTAAACTTATTCTCCAAAAAGAATACCTGTAACCTGATTCTTTCCTGATATAGCATTTATTACATACTTACTATGAAGTAGACATCATTTTACCTGTATCATTTTATTTTTAATAGGTCTTCATCTTTTAGCAATGTTTGAAAGTCTTTGATATGTTAACAGGATTTATCTGTATCATTGAATTTTAAACTTTGTCAATACTTACGACAAAGGTACTACTATTATCAGATCTTATAAATGAGGAAATCAAGATTCAGAAAAATAACTTGCCCAAGGTCTCCTAGTTAGTGAGTGACAAGACCAGATTGCAATGCGGGTCTGGTTGACTTTGAAGTCAGGGAAGTTTTGGTGCAGAGGGAGAGATAATGTTGTGTTGGAGGGTTGGAGGATGGTGAGGAATGGGGAGCCGAGAAAAGATGGAACACATAAAAAGCGAAGAGGTGGAGAATGCTAGAAGAAAGTACACAAAATTATTATTTTGCATGGAAGAAGTATTTTAATATTTATATGATTTGCTGTAGTTTCAAATTTCCATCCAAAGCCAACTTATCATTTCCCCAAGACAACGCCATTTTCTCACTTACCGCCTCTATTTTCGTCAGGCTACTTGTATTCTTTCAGGGCTCTCCAGCTTTGAAAGCATCTTTCACTTCTGTGTCCTTCAGCCCCTATCCCCAGTGAGTCACAACTTCTACCATCTATTTCTTCAACTCACTCAAATTAAATTCTTCATTTCCGTTGCCAGAACTTCCTGCCATCTGTTCTGATAAACCTCTCAACTGCCCCTCCTGTCGCCAGCCATTCTTGCCTTTCTGCATTTCATTAACAGGATGTGTTATTAAAATATTATATATTGCCTCCTATTTAAACAACAGTGAATATTATCAAGCCTTAATATGTGCCAGGCAGTAGTCTAAACCCTTTAAATATAACATCTAAACTGATTGTCATAATAATATGTTGAAGTAGTTACTGCTATTATTTTCATTTTACAGAAGACTAAAACTTGAAGAAAATTAAATGATGCTTAAGATCCCATAGCCA
>PVJO010009518.1:0-69111 GCA_004026905.1 Hystrix cristata
AAGAGCTGTGGTAGCTCAGCAATTTCTTTTGAAATGAGAGAAAGTTTTCTTTCTTGTTTTCTTTCTCTAGGTTATGCTCCAGCACAGACATCCTGCTACCAGACTGTCTGGTCGGTAAACTCATTATCTTGGGGAAATTCTTTCTATTAAATCACAATATCAACCATCCATAATGGGCTTTTTATTTTCCTATCTACATTTACTTCCTAGGTGATATCATCCCAAACCGTGGGTTTAAATAGAGTCTATGTGCTGATAGCTCTCAAATGTATAGCTCCAGCCTCATTCCATCTTATGGGCTCCAGACTTGAAGATTTAATAACACACCCAACATTCTTACCTACATATCCAATAATTTCATTAATCTCAATTTTTCTCAGATATACACTTGCTCCTCATCTATTATCTTTCCCTTCACTAAATGGCACTTCCATTTTTGTTTTCCAACTCCTGTGATCCAGACTTTTAGGGTTTTCTGAACTGCACTCTTTTTCTTACTTACAAAGTTTATTTCTTCCATACTTCGTATTCATCTGGTTTTTTAAAAATTCATCCATTGCTAGGGATTTAGCTCAGTGGTTAGAGTGCTCACCTAGCAAGCACAAGGCCCTGAGTTTGATCCCCGGCACCAAAAAAAAAAAAAAAAAAAAAAAAATCATCCAGAGCTGGATCAGGTCTTAACCTACCATCTTCATTGATTATATCTCAGTTCAAACTTTCATCATTTCTCACCTAAATTGCAATAACAGTCCTCTTAGCACTGTCATTTCTATATTTGTTTGTTGTCTACAGCATCACCCAAGAGTCTTTTTAAAGCTTATACTGGATAATGTCAGTTTTCTGTCTAAAATTCTAATGACTGTCCTATCATTCCAAACATTCTATTAATGCTTGCGTTGTCTGATTTTTGTGATTTCCACCTACCATCTCTTTGACTTTACCTCCTGACACTTGTCCTTACACCAGTGTGCCAGTCATGTCTGCAGGACTTGCTCTTGTATTCCCTTCATATTTCTGATTAGATATGTTGGGGAAACTTCCCAGATCATATCTAATAAAAACACATACTCCATTTTTTTTAATTCCTCATAATCTACCTTACACAACACAGAATCTGGAGTTAGTTTCTTTGGAATTCTGTTATTTAGGAACTGTAAACTTGGCCAAGTTTCATGATCTCTCAGTACTTCATTTTCCTCAACTATGAAATTAAAATACTCTTAATGTCTTTCTCATAAACAAGTGAAAAATATTTTTAAATAACATTAGCTGTATCAGGCATACAGTGCTACATGAGTATTTACTACTATTGCTATTATTTTATTATTTTTACTCACTGTGCTTATCATTTCACATTTTCTATATTTCTTTGTGTATTTATCAACCATCACAATGTAACTTCATGAGGATACTTTGATTTAGCCACTGCACAATTCCAGGTCCCTTTCATAGTGCCTGGCAATAATAGGAACTCAATTAATATTTCTTGAATGAACGAATGAGACTGTATTTGGGCAATCTTCAGCTTCCTTTATAAACTAGTCTTAGAACTAGCAATATTTTTGGTAAAAATAAGCTTTCTGTTTGATTATCACAAAAGCAAGGAAAATCACATTAGATTTGTACGGATTTTATTATTAGGAAAATTTCTGCAAAATACACTGAAATCCAATATAAGGAAATAATAATTACAGCAAATCTTTCTAATTTTTCAGATCTTACGATCACAGAAGGTTTTTATGTAAAACAGTCACATTGATCTATTTGTTCTTATATCAAGATAGGCAAAGTAATCTAAAAAAAATCTATAATTATTAGTAAACTATGAAATTATGCACATTTCCTGAAAATATTCAATTTTCTGGTATCTTTTAGTATCTTTATTACATCTTTCTCTGTCTCAATAACATCTATGATTGTACTCAGTCTAGTTCCTTTGACCTATTTTTTTGTTCATTGTGCCGATAGTTTTAAACACTAATCAAAACTCTCCTCCAACTTGAACAGACTGTTAGTCTTGATGAAGATGGCGTCCACTGCAAATTTTGAGCTATTTAGGTCTCAGAACACCCAGAGGTTCAACCCTGTTCGTACACCCTTTTGTAACCACGAACCTTGACGTCATAAATTCAAATATCTAATGCTACCAAGAAGAGAAAATTTCTCATTTACCTGGTTTTCTTCATCTCACTGGACTTCATTTCTTTTTAGTGCAACTACTGGGAAAAGAAGGGTGAATTAATTAAATTTCAGTTGTATTACCTTTCTTAGATCCTTCTGTACCCTTATCTCAAAACACAAGGAATTAGTTTTCATGCCCAGTGTCTTGTTTCAAAAACACGATAATGATGCTCTATAGAACCGTATCACCCCGTAAAATACAATGATATTTAACATGCAATGAAATCATGAAAGGAAGCTAGAAATAAAATTATTGCTCATTGTATTTTTTTTTCCTCAGAGGAAACATTAACGATTTTTACTCACATCTTTGAAAAAGCTTAAAGGCTAATTTATGGTTGTGATATTAGAACTATATGAATATCTTTTATTCCCTAAAATGATATTGTGTATTTAGAAATTTATGTGAGCCTCAGAAGCCCTTAGTCTCCCTGAAGGTAACTTGCTATCTGCCTTCTTTACAGTAGGAAAAAGTTTTACTTGATCTCTGAAAAAGCTGCAACCCCCCCAAAACAACAAAAAAAAACCTTTTTAGTAAATCAGAAACCTTCCCAAATGTCAGAAAAATAAAGATAGAAAATCTTATTATGTGCTGAGTATTTGTACAGCTCTATCTTAACCATGTCATTTGTCATTAAGTCAAATGTCACTTTTTAAAATCCCTAAATTACTTGACCTTCTTAAGTAATAGAAAAGATAAATTAGAAAAAGATCTTCTGGGGCCACTTGAAAAATACTTTCATAATAGAACCATATAAATCGAAATTTCTGACTGAGTAGGATGGATTGGTACATAGAAATTTTGCTTCACATTCATTTAACAGTTGAAAATTTGAGCATGAACATTTTTAAATTTTATCTGATATAAACACAGAGCTAATATATTCTTAAGACAAAAATAGCACTGTCATTTGTTAAAAAATGAACAGATACTCCAAGGCATTTATCATTATTCCCAGTTTATAGGTAAGAAAAGTGAGGTTCCTAAAGTTTAAGTAATTTATATAAGATTAAATTAGACAGTAAATGCTGAGGACTCTGAATAAGGACCTTCTTATTTCAAAACGTAAATTACAGTACTTTTCTATGAAGCACAATCCTAAAAAATGTCCTGTTCTTTTTTTTTTTTTCTGCTGAGTAAGCCAGTATCTCATTATAAAATTGGTATCATTACTATGGGAAAATGGTCTAATATCAAGATGATGCTCACCATATTAAGGCTGTGGTTTGTATTTTAAAACATATGTTTCAACAAGACAATTTTAAATGATAAATGAAATCTGCATTTAAATAATAAAATGAAGCCTTTAAACTCTTGAGAGTATAAATAATATTCAATAGTTAATTTTTTTTTCAAATTAAGTGTAGTAAAAATATATATGTAAACAAATGAACATGTGTATATAGACACATATTTTAATTAAACTTATTTTGAAATAATTATAGGTTCACATATAGTTATTAAAAATACAGAAGAATTTTACATACTGTTTACTCACTTTCCCCTGAAAATCTTACAGAACTTCTGAAACACAGTCAAAATATGGCACATACTCATCACCACAAAGATATGTAACACTGTCTTATTGATGTTGTTTTTAAAAAAAAAATCGCACCTTCCTGCCTCAAAACCACAGAAACCTACTCTCACAGTTCTAGTGGTCTGTAATTTCAGAGAATTTCTTTTAACTAAAATCAAGGGGTCAGGGCTGGGGATTTAGCAGAGTGGTTAGAGCTCTTGCCTTGCAAGCACAAGGACCCGAGTTTGATCCCCAGCACCAAAAAAAATAAATAAATAAAATAAAATAAAATCAAGGGGTCAACAAGACTATGTCTTTTTCTGAAATTGGTAGGGAAGAATCTATTTTCTTGATTTTTCCAGTTTCTAAAAGCCATCTATGTTCCTCAGCTCCTGGTTCCCTCTCATCTTCACCACCAACAGTGTTCCATGGAGTTTTACTCATATCTTGCCCATGTGACACTAATTGCCCCAAATCTCTCTTCCACATTAAAAAGACATTGGTGATTACAGGGAACCCACCCAAATGTTACAAGCTAATTTCTTTATTTAAATTTATAAGTAATCTTAATTTTATGTGCAACTTTAATTAGCTCTTACAAAGCAATATAATATATTGACTCATTCAGGAAACTAAGATACAGGTATCTTTTGGTGAGGATCAAGGAAAGGTAGGCAGCATTTTGCTTTCCTCTCATTACATAGACACATCCAATTCCCTGTTCCTCTATATGCTCTTTTTCCCATTCTTAACTTTTGGAAAGCATTAATCTTACATTCATGTTTATAATTTTGTCAGTTCAAAAAAGTCACATACATATTATTGGAATGATGTAATAGATAATCTTCAGGATTGTCTTTTTCACTCAACATAATTCTCATACAAGTCATTTTGTGAATCAGTCCATTCCTTTTTTATTCCTGAGTGATAATCTATAACACAAATGCATCAGTTTTTAAGGAGTATCTAGCACTCTCTCTCTCTCTCTCTCTCTCTCTCTCTCTCTCCCTCTGTCCCTCACTCTTTCTCTTTCTCCCTCTTTCCTTTCCTCCCTCTTTTCCTCCTTCCCTCCCTCCCTTTCTTCTGGGAATTGAACCTAGAGCCTTCATACTGAGCTACATTTCCAGCCCTTTTTTGTTTTTTATTTTGAAAGCGTCTTGCCAAGTTGCTATGTTGGCCAGGCTGGTCTCGAATTTGTTAAACTCCTGCCTATTCTTTCTAGAGTGCTCGCTCGTTGTTTCTCTTTTCTGACTATTTCAAATAAAGCTGCTATAAAGGTTAATTAATATATATGTTTTTATGTGAAGATAAGTTTTTATTTCTCTGGAATGATTTCCTAGAAGTGCAGTGACTGATGTATGGTAAACAGATATTTGAAACCATCAAACTGTTTAGCAGGGATACAGTCTCTGCAGCAACATTGCCGTGATCTAATTTTTTTGCATTCTTGCCAACAATTGGTATTCTCACCATTTTCATTTCAGTCATTCTGATAAGTATGCTGTAACATCTCATTGTGTTTTAATTCTCATTTCTATCATGGCTCAAGGTGCGAAACATTTTTTTCGTTTTCTTATTCGTCATTCATATATTTTCTTTGGTGAGATATCTGTTCCTATCATTGACCATTTTCAAACTGAATTTTGTTTAACTGTTGAGATTTGAGAGTTTTTTTTTTTAAATATAAAATGCTTCACAAATTTGCGTGTCATCCTTGTACAGGGGCCATGCTAATCTTCTCTGTATCGTTCCAATTTTAGTATATATGCTGCTGAAGTGAGCACTTTTTAAAAATATATTCTAGATCATAGTCCATTGTCAGATGTGGTTTGAGGTATTTTCCCAATGTATATCTTCCTTTTTGGCTCTGAACTGTGTCTTTGGTAGAGTAGTTTTTCTTTTTTTATTTTAATTAAGTCTGGTTTATCAATTTATTTTTCTTGTATGGATCATGCTTTTGGTGTGAAGTTCAAACTCATTGCCTAATCCTATATTTTGAAGACTTTTTTCTAAACATTTATAGCTTTACACTTTACATTAAATTATATGGTTCATTGAGAGTTAATTTTTATAGAAGGTGTGAAATTTAGGTTGAATCCCACTCCAAAAAGATAAACACTTTTTCAGCACTATGGGTTGAAAAAGCTAATCTTTCTTCCATTGAAGTTCCATTGCAAGTTCTTAAACAGTCACTTGGGTATATTCATGTGACTCAGAAATCTCTCTTTTGATCGATTAAGTGTCTGCCCATGCTCCTATCAATCACACATAGTCTTAATTGTTCAAATCTATAGAGGTAGCACTGCTTGTAGTACTTGCTTTCCTTTCTTTTGAGATCTGCAGTATCAATAGTGATATCCCTTGTTTTATTCTTGATATCAGTAATTTGTGTCTTCTCTCATTTCTTCTTCATCAGTCTTGGTGGAATTTTGTCAATTTTATTGATCTTTACAAAGAACCAGCTCTGTGATTCATTGATTTTCTGTTACAGTTTCTCAATTGTTTTTCTGCTTTAAATTTCATCAATTTCTTCTCGGCACACACAACAACAAAACACATAAAATTAACATTACTCCTGTTTGTTCTTTTTTGACTACCTAGAGGTATTATTTCCCTTCTTTTTCTAGGTTCTAGCCAAAAAATTATAATTGTACAGCTAACAATATTTAAAATAAAACACCCGTATTATCAGTTTCTATAGGTTGTAGGGAATTTAAAGTTACAAGTCTCCCAGGAATGACCTCCATCCAATGACTGATGGCACAGATGTGACATCATTACCCAACTTATGAAAACTCACAGGGCCTTTCTTGCCCCTGAGGTCTCTATGAAGTTGGACAAGGTTGTCACTGAGCCTGCGTCAATATTGACATTTTGCTATGCTCCATCTTGCTGCTTTTTTTCTCCTGCTAAATTCTTGTCCACTGAGGCTGATTATAGTCAGAATCCTGTGATAAATTCCCCCATTCCCTCTTGGAGTCTTTCCTTGGATAATTCAACATATCAAGTTTGACAGTTTGGCCATATTCTTCTTTTTTTTTAGACAGACTGATGTTTACAATGTTTATTTACTCATTAGTTTTTCCAAGTGGTTCATTTTAAAAAGTCTAGTAATTGAAATTTCTTTGTTTTTCTATAAATTGTTAAAAAATAAGGAAACTCTCTCTGAGCACTATTTATAAAATATTATCCAGAATTTAGTTTTCTTATTAATTTTAATAAAATAATCATTATCATGCTTTTATATGGGCACTATTTATTTACATTCTTTTAGCTGCTCAAACTTTAATCTTTAATTCTCAACCCTTTGGCTAAAGTATATATTAGACACTCTCTTAGTGGCATTTGATTGATTGTAAGCTTAACTTTTACTAGTTTGAAAATTTCCACCTTCTAGAAAACTATCTGTTCTGGGTATATAATTTGACAGTTTATCTTTTGCAATACCATGAGAATATTGTTTCCTTTTTAGTTTATATTGTTTCTGTGAGAAATCACTTTGTTAATTTGTCTTATGGATTTTATGTTCTTACTTGTGTCCTTGTAATACCTTGATTTGACTAAAACATTAACATGCATATAGTTCATATCGCAGTTATACCTTTAGTACTTGCCTGCTTTGAAACTGATGAATTTGAAACTCAGTACATTTTTCTTTTGGTGTATAAGTAATTATTAGTATGTTTGTGATACATAATAATTAAAGTCATTTTGGGGAATCAGCACACATACATTTTGATCATTTTTGATCATATTCTGATCATTTTTAACTCCTTTCCTTTGCCCTCCCTTCTTCCTCCATGTCGTAGGTTTACTCAGTGTGAATAAGCTGGAACTCGTGGGTGTCTGTTACCTTGTGCCTCACTACCTTTCCAGTCAAAACAATTGATTTGATACTCATTAATTTTCATACTCACTGTGCCTCCCAGTAACAATTAAGACAAGTACCAAGGTACCACTGTAATTATATGCTTAACAATTTTTTACTTCTTTAATTTAATGAATAAGATTGTATTATTTCTTACAAATTATTGCACTTTATCTTTTTAAGTGTTACAACTCCATCTTCCTCTCTTTATTTCTGGAATCTCCAATTGGGTAATAAAAATGCACCTTTATTCTCTCTTTGCCATTTCCCTTTTTAATATTGAAACAGTTTTTTTTTTTTTTTTTTTTTTTTTTTTTTTTTTTTTTTTTTTTTTTTTTTTTTTTTTTTTTGGTACTGGAGATCAAACTCAGGGCCTTGTGCTTGCTAGGCAAGCACTCTAACCACTGAGTTAAATGCCCAGCCCTTGAAATAGCTTTTTAAGTATTTCATCTCTTTGTGATATATTCCATGTAATTTGTTCACATATATTTTCTAGATTAATATTATATATAATATACATATATGTATATATATAATTTCTCTGCCTGACTCCTCTAGAACTCATGCTCTTTCATGTTATAATATCAGTGACTCTGAGAAATGCTGTAATGAGGAATCGTAGTCTTTGTTTTAACATTTGACCAGAGACTCCATTTTTTATACAAAGAGAATAAATCTCTGTCTTAAAAATTCCAAAATATTTTAGTTTCTGCAAGTCACACAGCTGGTTTTAAATAGCGTAACTTTTGTACTATAATAAAAACTTCAAAGATATTAAAACATTTATATGTATTTCCTGATTTGGAGTAGTTTCCTTCACACAAATGTGTGAACATAGCTACTGTTAGGTCCAGGGGTGGACAGCTTGCCACACCGTGTCATGCCCTGTCACTACTCTGTTGAAAATGTAGCTCCCAGCGATCTTCTTTTTTTTTAAATTTTATTTTAATGGTACATTTTAGATGTACATAGTGATAACATTCATCATAGGGGATTTGTACCTGTACATGACATATCTTGTTGCTTCTTTTTTTCCTCATTCCCCTCCCCTCACGCCCTCCTCCCTCTCTATTTACAAAAGCTTTGTTTCCATTTTTCCTTCCATTTCTTATTTCTCTTGTCCCTCTGTTCCTTCCCCCCCGCCCTTGTTCCCTTTCCCATTTGGACATTTTCTTCAGACCTTAAACCCCTCACCAGTAAACAACTAAAAAAAAAAAAACAAAAAAAACAAAAAAAAACAAAGCTTAGTATAACAAAGGACAGTTTATTTGGGGAAGAAGATGGAGCACTTGTGGATACCTGATCTGTTGTCTTTGACTGTCTTTGATCCTAGCCTAGGCCTTCTGGCCATTTGGCTTCTTCCTGTTTCTTTGTGATGAGTAAGTGAAGGGGGAGGGCTTAATAAGAAGGCAGCTTACTTAATGATTAAGAAAAGGGGACATGTGTGTATCTGGTACAATATTATAGAACATACATATGTGTATATGCATAGGGGTGTGTGTGTGTGTGTCTCATGTATTAAATAAGAGTCTTTAGGTGGATTTCTCTTACTGTACCTCTGCATTCTGTCAGGTAGGTGTGTGTGGCGGGGGCTGTTTCCTGCTAATTGTATTGCCTGACACCTCTCCCCAGTCTGGCTCGCCTTTCCTTCCTTTGTCTAACTGGCGTAGAGTTCACCAGTGAAGGCAGAAGCTGCTTTCAGTGGTAGAGGCAGAAAATACTTTTAATAAGCTTCCTTATTGATTCTTAATAAAGCTCAGCGGGGCACCTATCCTATCTTTCTCTACCTGTGGGAAGCCCTGTCCCTACACTACAGGAAAGCAAAAAAAAAAAAAAAAAAAAAAAAATCATTTTAGTTCTGAAATAATTTATAATTACAAAGAAACGCTAACATTTGAAATTGCTAGTTATCACTTAATATGGTATAATTATAAATGCTCCAAAGGTCTTTTATCATTTGATTTTAATTGTAATATGCATTAAACTGAACTTCATTGATTTGCATAAGAAATAGCTCTTTTCTTCAATTATGTAAAAATAGGAGGAATACAAAATTTAACGGTTAAGAAGAGGTATTAAGATACTCAAAAATATATTAATGCTCCATATACATCATTTTCCATTTATCTCCCTGAGCTGTTATAATTTGGGGCATCTACAGGTCTATGCACCTAGCTTATTAAATTTGTGATAAATATAATTTTAAAATTATGTTTTACAAAAAAGCAAGCCCAAAAAAAAAATAGTTCCTTCTCAGTATTGCATAGACAAAAAATTATGTTAAAGGAATCATAACTTTTAAATCTGATCATAGATAGTTTTCCTTGATACATTTAATTAAAAGTTTTGCAATGAAGTTAAAAACAGCTGTGACCTTGTTTTTCAGTTTATTTCAGAAGAGTTTATCCTTGAATATTACTTTGTGTTCTGATTTATGAATAAATTTTGAGGTTAATTTGGTACCTTTAAATACATAAATTTATGCAGAAATCCCTACCATTATGAAAAGCAGAAAATTTTAAAAAGTTGTGACCAACTTCTTTGAGGTCCTTGAGAATGAAAGGGTCTTTCTGAGCATTTTCTGTAAAAATATCAATAGCCTCTGGGGCTTCTCAAAGATCTAGTTTAGGAAATAATAGCTAAGACTTACAGATTTATTTAATTATAAAATGGGATTTAAAAATCACGTAACGAATTCTCCTGGTTACCAAATATATTCACAGAGCCTATATAAAGCAGTTATGCTATTCCAAACTCTTCAGAAGTAAATGGAGATAGCATATATACTTGTAGTATATCCTTATGAGAAGATCAATGGTTAGAGATACTACTCTCCCTGTGGACATTGATTATTGATGGGACCATAGGTGACTTCATGGTCATTAAGAAATTGATGAACATTTTGGTTCCAATTCCTATACTCTGAGATCATGAGAGCGAGAGTACAAGGAACAGGTATGTCTTGCGTTTGTTCCATGTAGGTGAGGCTAGACAGAATGTGACTTACCCAACTCACTGTTGATATATAAGGAAGTCAAGACCCTCTCTGCCTCTCATCCAGCATAACTTTGTCTTTCTAATTTCTGACAAGACCATGCAGTTGCTAGGTGAGGGTTCATGGCTCTTCTTTCTGGAGGAAAACACCTTTTTAAAAATCTGTGTAAGAAAGACTTGAAAAAAAGATTCATATGTGACAGAAACTATTATTAAAAAACAAATCATACTTTTTACTGAATTTTTTTTTTACCCTTTTACAGGAAACCTTTCCCCAGAAATTAAAACATTTGGACTTTTACTATTATCTGTGTAAATTTTCTCTACATTTAAATTATTTATTTGTTGTTTCTGTTTCATAATAGGTTATAAGTTCCTTAGAAAAAATGATTATGTTCTTATCTCCCCATAGTACCTGGTCGGAAGATGCACATTAATAATTAGTTTACTTAAGCTATTAGAAACACTGATACAAGAATAATTTGCAAGATAATTTTCTACACATATAGGGATTAAAAATAAAATGAGGAAAACATCCCTAAGATGCTTAACACATACTAGCGTTTTTCCTCCTCCACTAATGCATAGTTTGGATCTCTATTAATAGCATTTGTCCCATGCAACCTTTTATTTAAACATGTGCATTTCTGTTGCTGTATTCTATTCATAAGCAGTGGACACTAATACTGTATAGCTAAGGAAAAGAGGACTGATTTTGAAGAATAATAGATGTCTCAAGAAGGATAGTGATATAGGGGAAAAAATATAACTCCCAACCTGCTAGGTGTCAGTTACGCTGAGTTCATGTTCCCCGAAGTCGAAGAATGAATTCTAAGGAACAAAGGAGGTTAAGAGTAGGAATTTTATTGAGAGAGAGAAAGACAGCTCCTGAGAGACAGGAGGGGACCCGAGTGGGTTGCCAACGTGTCCACCCTTCAGGGGAAGTTTTATAGAGCAAAATTGTGAGGCGGGTACAATGTGTGTCAAAATGATGATTAACCAATAATAGTACAAGTGTAGTCGTTTAGGTAATAGTGATGCAATGGGGAAGAAAGTCACATAGTAAATCGGCAAGGAGAGAACAAGGACATTCCAGGGTGAGCTGGATCTGGAGATCTTGGTCCCCCACCTGGGTGACCTAGACTTTATCAGATCAGATGAGTGTAATCTTCAGTTCATTGTTTATCCCTCAGCCTTATCTTGAGTCCTGACCTTCAATGGATGCGCCTCCAGCCACAGTTGTAGCATATTCTCCTCTTGTGTATTGACTCCACTGAGGCCCAGCCCTGTCTGACTGCCTATAGTATTTCTACCTTACTTCGCTGTCTATAATAATAGGAAAAAATGCTAGGCTGTGTAGAAAAGGAGAAGTGAGGTTCTACATTCAAGACTACTCTCCTGTCCTTTGCAAATGTAGGTTGGAGAGATTATCTCTGCTTTACCGTTTACATAGTTTAGTTGAAACTCTCATGTTTCATTTTCCTCTGACATTCCACCGGCTAACTTCTTCATGGATTCCACACTTCTGAGCATTTGTATTCCATGGTTTTTGACTTTTAAGGACTTTCCATGTGATTATGCTCTATTTCCATATTCTGTTTCAACATTTTGAGAAGAGAAAATTCTTTTATATTTAGAAGACTCTCTGTCAGAGCAGAAGGGTATCCAATTAGCTCAAGACATTCTTCAGAATTCACTTCCTGCATCTGCTCCCCTGTGAAGCTTTCTTTAATGCTAGCTCCTTGCCTCTAGGAGACCACATTCCTTCAAGCCCCAGGAAATAAGAGAAATTGCTCTGGGTTAACAATTTGCTTTGCCTATATTCACCTACATACTGCATTGAAATGACTTATTTATGTGACGGTATCTCCATTCAACAGAAAGCTTATTTCTGGAATTGTTTACCCTTTAACCTATGTGTTAAGCATCACAGAGATGACGAAAGTAAGTGGTTACTAGGAGTTTGTGAGGGAAATGATGGATACCATAATTAATAGCTTAGAGGTGAGGAGAAGAGACCAAGCAAGCATCCTTGAGGGATAAAGTAATGTTTGAATGAACCTTAGAAGAATAAGAGGAAGTGGTGAAATTGTAGAAAGCTACTCTAATGGAGCAGAAAGCATGAAAAGCAAAGTATTTTCTTGGACATACGTGGAAAATTCTGTTTTGGGGATGAGAATATTGATTTATTTACTTATAGAAACTCAATTGTAGGGACAGGGGTCTCCACAGGTAGGGAAAATATAGGGTAAAGGCTTAGTTAGATGTTATTCTCTATAGCCATACTCTAAAAGCCAGACAGCTATAATCAAATAGTTAGAAACATAAAGGCAGCTACATTCCAACAGTTAAGGAGATAAAGGCAAAGAGACTAATTTTGGGAAGGCCCCAGGTAATCTGATTGACACAAAGAAAACAAACTCTCCCTTTTGACTCTTGCACCTGCATTAACTAGCCCTGAGGCACCCACCCCTAAATTCGCTCTCTGCCAAAAGACAAAAGTCACAGGGCTGAGGGAAATGGAGGCAGAGGTGACAGACAAGCCCAAGAGCCAATTAGATTCCAAGGGCCGACCCAAGGGAAAAACCTCAATAAAAAGGGGTAGGAGGAAGGGCCCAGGAGTATTTCGCTTTGGAATGCTCCCTACTCGTGGAGTAGCTGTCATCTCCCTTTCCCCCATTTCCCCACTATTAAATGAATTGTCTTCTAAATAAATTGTTTTCTCTTAATTTAAACTCGGTTTCTTTAATTCTTTACTGTAGCTGGGTTTACTATCACCGGGAAATATATTTTCTAGCAGGACAGCAGCTCACAGTCCACCTCCGGATGTAACACAATGTGTTAGAAATAGAAAATATTTTCTTTTTTTCCCCCATCATCAATTCCGTATACATTCTGTTGGATGACCTTCCACACCCATTAACTATATCTCATGCATGCTCAGTTGCTTTCTGATTACTTTTTGTTAAAACAAGTCTTGATTTCATTAGTTAAACTTATTTGAAAGTATTAAAAATTCACTTCATCTCAAATCAAAACATCAATTTTACATACAGTTTAAAGTTAATATACTATTTTGACATCAGATCTGCCCCACTGCTTGCAAACCTACATAGAAGAAAGTGAGTGTGCTCTATTTTTTTCTTTTTTTTTTTTTTTTTTTTTTGCATTTCACAGTTTTCACCTAAATGTGTGAAGGTTGAAGTCTGGGAAGGTTTTATTAAATGAAGAGAAGTCAGAAGCCTTAGTGAAGTAGGATAAAAGAAATAAAGATAGGTATGAAGGAAACAAGGAAAATCCTAATTTTAAAAATGAAAACTGCAGCTTTAGGACCAAAGCCCAGTTTAAAAAATCATTTTCTTTCTCTTCTCCCAGAACAGTATAAATCTTGGAATTCACATTCACCTGCAAATAGGTTCTACCATTCCCTTTTTACTTGCAAATTGTCCTGTCTCCCCTATGGATAGATGACCTTTCACTTGTAAAATAGGTTTCTTTTATGAACGGACCATTGTCATTTTGTGGGTAGGCCACCCCCCAGTCAAGAACAAGACCAGACTGACAAATAGCACAGATTTTCACCATCAAAACCACACAAATACTCCTAGCTTCAAATTGTAGTGTGTGTCTCTTGAGGGCCCACACTCTGTCTCTCTGCGTGTGTAATTTTAAAGTTGTAATAAATCCTTCTTGTGCATCTTATTGATGAACCCTGATTTTTTTCTACAACAGGAGTCAACAAACCTTCAAATTAATTCTAGGGATAGGGTGAGTTTAGAAACCTCCCAGGTCCCTTCCCAGTGACATTAGCACAGTGGTGCAACAAAAGTATTTTTTTTCTTATCAAATTATGACTGTTCCTAACCAGACTCTGTTGACTCTTTAGTGGGATACAGTCATACAGTCTTTGGAGAATCCACACAGACCTCTGTATTTTACAGTTATTTTCCTGTAAGTGGTGGCCAATTGTCTCCCTCATCACTGAGATGCCTACGTGCCCTTCCTGCTGGATCCCCTGCTCTTCACCTGGGAACTGGCTGGGCTGGCAGAGTATCTGCTTCCAAAGCTTGGGGCGGGAGGAAAGGGAAATGTGAGCAGGTGAGAGCTCGTGCCAGAGGGCACCATTGCCCCAGAACCCAAGCCTGAGGCACTGAGGACCAACACAGACGTCCACAGTGGGATGATCTCTGTGCAACCAGCTCTGTGCAATGCATACCCTCCACAGTCTCCAGAACCTGTTGCACTCTTTACCAATCATTTTCCTCAGTGATAGACCTGTTTATTCCTGATTTCCCTATAAGCTACCCTCTTTGCCAGACAGTATCAGGATTTTTGTTTGTTTGTTTATTTGAGACAGGGTCTTGCTGTGTAGCTTTAGGGTGACCTTGAACAAACTATGGATCCTGGACTGGGTTCCAACTTGTAGTGTTCCTCATGCCTCAGCTTCCCAAGTGTTGGGATTACAGGCTTGTTGTGCTATACCTGGATTTCAAGATGTTCTAACCTAACCACCATTTTATAGTATCCAGGATAAAATTAATTTGCTATTATTAGGGAAAATTCTAATGTGTCTTAATAGTTACTTGTTTCCAAATCCTTTAGGAAAGAAACAAATAAAAGCCACAATGCTCATGTCTGCGCGTCAGACTCTAGCAGACACATGCTGAGCACATTTAAGACAATATCAAGTTGTACTCTGGAGATATAATGAATACTCAGAAACAGGAAAAGAATATTTGAAAGAGAAGAGGAATGGCATGAAAATTAATGTTCTTGTATTCATATTTTTGTCCCTTTTTAACCTTGAAACCAAAACCATTATTTCTTAAGAGAAAGAATATAACAAATTTCTATTTACTTACTTAATAAATATTAATCCCTACTGTTTTCAAGGCACTGTGCTAAATTCTAGAGATACAATTATGAATAGGACATGTAAACGCTATAAGAGAAGTTCACAGCCTCAGTGAAAGACAGGTACATGATGGGGATAAGCAAAGGGCCCCAGAAAACACATAGGAGATGTCCTGCTGAAGTCATGGAAGACTTCCTAGAAACAAATGACACTCACCTTGAGGCCTGAAGATAGGAAAGAAACTGCCTTGTTGAAAAAGAGAGGAAACATTACCATTGAATCAAGAGGACATGGCAAGTGAAGATTAATGAAGGTTCAATAGAAACTCATTTAGCTTCCTATTACTTAATATTCTTGCTAATAACATGTCATTTTATACTGAAATCTTAAGAGTAAGCAAACTCTTCTTTATTCGTATGCTATTTAAGTAAACAAATCTTTCTCAAGTACCAAGGATGATGACTTCTAGTCCTGTGGTACCTCCAAAGGGTAGAAAATATCTGTGTTTGACATTGGGAAGATGATGTACAGGAAAAAGAAAACATGTAGTACTTATTGTCGAAAATGAAATATGTATGTGGAGAGGTAAGCCATGAATATGCCATAAAATGATTTTGAATGCTATGGTAATGAGTTTGGATTTCATCCAAAAATTGAATGAACATATAAAGATTTTAAGTAAAGGAATGATATAATCATGATGGTGTTTTTAGAAACAACTTTCTGCCTCTGTCTATGGGCTCTAAATATTTTTGTCATGTTCCTCTATTAGCAAATCATTTTTATCAGCTTCCCCATCAATAATGGTACTTATGTATTTATATAAAATACGTGTTTGTGTGCATGTTATACAGTTAACATATATATGATATATATATATATAAATTTAAAATGTACATTTATAAAGAATTGTTCAGCTAAATAGTTTTTAATGTTTTATTAAAGATTTAAATTTCTTCCCCTTAGTGGTCAGTATTGCAAGGCATTAGATACTGTGGTAAGTTTCCTTCATAATGAAAATGAACCTTAATTTAGGTTTAAAATACTTTTCTTAATAAAATTAGACATTTAGACTCACTTCTTTCAGAAATGATTACATTATTGTAGTTTTATGCTTTTTTTCTAATGTACCTGATGAATAGCTCACAAGGAGTAAGAAACACCTGGTTTTTCCTAGGGGTTGTTTTTGTTGACTTCATTAATCCAACATTGAATCTTGCCAATGTGTACAGTTTGTGTAATGTTTTAAACATGAAACTAGGTAACATAATCCTTCTAACCATTTAATGGAACTCTCTTGTACTGTATTGGTTGCATGCAGCCAAAAGGGAATTGGAGTGAGGGACCTGTGTTTCCTGGTGATCCCTCTATGTTGCATATTTATCTTCTCTGCAGAATACCTGCTTAATGTATGTGACCTATGATAGCCTAGGAAGCCAAGTGAGAGGACCAGTCAAGCTGAACACAAAATGGGAGTAATTAATGTATTTTTCTCACATGTTTATAAAAAGTTAAGTGATTAGTATTTTCTTCCCATATTGTTGTAGAATATCTTGAGAGTCTACTTAAGGCTCATATTAATTTAAGGGATTGTGATGTTAAGGTTGAAGGTGAACTTGTCTTTGAGATCTGCCTGGGGATAGATAGAGCACAACTTTGGGTATGTCTGGGTAGAATGGAGATATTGCCTTGGGGTCTATATCTGGTACCTCACCCCTTTCTCTCTGGCACTCTTCCCCTGCTCTGTTTCCTGCCTCCATAAATGTTCCACTGTACCCTTCTGCTGTGGTGTTTCTGCCTTGAACCAGCTGACCATGGACTAAATACCAAATTAGACCTCTCCTCTTTTATTTATTTATTTATTTATTTTTTTTTTGGTGGTGCTGGGGATCGAACTCAGGGCCTTGTGCTTCCAAGGCAAGCACTCTAATCACTGAGCTAAATCCTCAGCCCTCTCCTCTTTTAAATTGTGAGTGTCAGATATTGTGTCCCAGTGAGTGATGGAAAGCAAATTAATACAAGGGCCAATAGTATAGAAAATAAATCAGCTTTGTTAAGTTAGAACCGGGAGACCATTGATGATTGTTTTGACATAATCTTGGTGAAGAGTGATGATATTTTGGATTATTGCTTGGCTGGCCATAGTGATGGAAAAATACTGGCAGATATTAAAGAGTTTAAAGAATTAGAATCTATTAAGACTTGTATTTGTAGATTTGGAACAGCTTTAGTGTGAAGTTTGAGGGTCAGATGAGGTGCAGCAGTCAAAACACTAAACAAAATCTGTCATAATCAGCCTATTGCAAAATGGTAAAATATAGGCCATGTCTATTAGAGCTCCATTTATCCAACCAACATTTTGTACTCTTCTTTCACAGTAATTTCTATGATTTCTATGCCTGACTCTACCTGTAACTTACAGTTTCTAGTGAAATCACATGATTGCCACATTTATTTATTTTTAGAAACAATTCTGCTTGACTAATAAATTTAAAAATTACTTTTAATTCTAATAAGATTACATTATTTTGCCCTCTGGCTGATTTTGAAATCCCAGTTGCTTATTATTACTTAAATCATGTTTTAGGTAATAACAACATCACAAGCTGATCAAGACCTTAGAGTTCCAACTGTGCTTTATTATTAGAGTAATTACAAATGCTCAGTGTCCAGAGCTGGGATTTAGCTTGTTGCTGACTCTCCCAGAAGTCTTACAGATGTGGGCACCTCGTGTGTAGCTGATTCCACTCTACACTTCTTCCAGCATCTACTTGAGTACTTACATCAAAATAAGACTTTGCTCTTCATTTCTTTTGTTTATTCGTCATTGACTTTTTAAAAATATAATTTTAATATCAATGCTTATTAGGGCATTTATGAGTATAACATGTTTCTAAATGAATTTAGACAGAAAGATGCAAAGTGGAAGATGCTTAATTTTTTTCTGAATATGGAATTCAAAATTAATATATGCAAATGATCTTCCATAGGGGAACACAATTCCATTTTCGGATAGCATATTCTCAAGCCAGAAAATCTGGGTAGATGAAGTCACTGCGTCCTCACAGTGTCCACTTTTCAGATAAACAGCTAAGTCAGCTTCATATTAAGTAATAAATAGGGAAATTTCCAACTTACTGTGTTCCTGGGTGGCACTCACCTTTGTTCTAGTTAAAGCGTTAGGCTGTTAAGTACATAGAAGGTCTATTTTTAAGTCCACATTTAAATCAGGAACCCACCCCCTAAAAAGGTTCAAGAACTCTTTTCCTATCTGTAAAGATGATGATATAAGTGTAGATACATTGAGTCTAACATGCACTGGGCACATAGAAGTAAGAATTCCAAAAGGAAAATGTAACCTGCTTAGTAAAGGACAGTCATAGGACCCTCTGATTAATAAGGCAAAAACAAAAACAAAAAACAAAAAAACTCCAAAAAACAACATACACTATATGTCATAAATGAAGACAAAGACCTGTAACTGTTCTGCAAAATGATTTTGATGAAAGGAGGGTTGTATGAGATAAAAGTAACATTGGCTCCCAAGAGAGGATCACTTTTTAGATTTTGTAGAGCTTTTTTTCTTAAGAATTATGGTGTAAGTACCAACGTCAAAGAACCGGTAAGTTTGAAGCTGAGTGAATATGATATATTTATATCACACAATAATCATGGTAGATGGTACATAAAAGTACTATAATACACAGATTTTTAAAAACATTCCCCCAAATTCTTCTTTGTTGTCTTTTACATCTTTGGAATGAAAAAAGCAATCCAGGTAATATTACAAAAAATATTTGTGAAGAGTCACATCTGTTCAAACATTAAAACCAAGATTCTCCACATAAGCTAAATTTGAAAAGCCAACCATCTTCAGCCCAATACCATCCAGAGTTACCTTAAAAACACGCATTAGGTTAATCACATTCTATATGACTCTTACACATTCCAATTCAATGTTTTAAATGAAAATATTTCTAATTTATGCCATTGTAATTGTCAGGTATAATCTTGTCTTCTTGCGTTATATCTAGGTGGTAGTGGATAAATATATCATGAATTATATCATTATTAGGGAAGTGTACAGTGGAATTTGTTCCTACAACTTTGGAAAAATAAATTTCTGATATTTCAAAGTAATTTTAAACCAAAACTGACCATATCATTGGCAAAATAGGGTATTACTCGAGTAATTCATGTTTAGATCACAAGTAGAGTCTATTTCAAAAGAACTGATGAAATCACAAAGCAGAAACACTGTCCTTAAAGATAAATATAATGAACAGAAATGGAAAAAATAAATTCTAAGCAGTTTTACATACCTTTTCACTTACAGTTTTAATAGACATTTTTCTCCATGGTGCTACATTGTCTAAAGCAAATTAAGTATATTGTATGTAAAATATTTGAAAATAAATAATATTAAGGTTTTCATTCAGTTAATTACAACTTGTAACTGGGCATCAAAAGACCAGAGTAACAGTGGATAAGAATCAAGAAAAAAAAAACAGATTTTAAATGCTTGGCAGTGACACTTCTCAAAAGGCAAAGAACAGATAAGAAGGTTATGAAAGGAGAAAACTTAATGTATGAGATGAGTTGCTTAAGAAATTAGTGAGAAATGGGGAAAGACTTGGAAGTGGAACTGAAGAACATGTTTTTTTCTCGTGATTTAATTTGTACCTAAAGGTTGTGTCAGGAAGAGGGCAGAGGTATGTTTTTTGGAATAGGACAGATCTACTGTATTGTCAAATCTTAATAATTTAATTTGTTTCCCTTCTAGTTTCCATTATTCAAAACAAGGATAATAATTTTACCTCTTAGTATTAAGGTGAAGATGTAAAACAAAATATGTATATTAATAATTCTTGCAAAGCATGAGATGTGGTAGACACATGTATTACTTTATTTTCTCCATTTCTCGTCCAAAGATGAAGCAGGGAAAGTTTTCTATCTCAGGACATTATATTATTGTAAAATAAACATCACATTGTAATAAATGTTGAAGATTGAGTATCTCATATAAGTTTCACCAGTATCCAACAAAAGGTATATTTTCCATAATGTGGTTTTCATTTGTAAGACCTTATTACCAAGAGAAGATGGACAACTACTATTTAGAATCAGGAAACAACAAACTAAACAGAAAACTGTTATGGAAAGATAATATTATTTGTTAAACTAAATTGTATGTTAAATAAAAATTAAAAAGTGTTCGCCAAAAATAAGGAAAAATAAACTTATGCAGGATACTTTGAGACAATTCAAGAAAGCTCACGGAATATCTCTATATAAATGAGGTACTATAATATGATACATTGAAGAATTCAACAGCTGTAATTTTAAGGACCTTAAAATTTGCTAAGGAAGAAAAGAATTGCACATATCTAAATGCATTCCAGGGTCAAATTGGAGATATATATTAGCGATAAAAAATGAAGATCTACTTTATATATATATATATGAATATATATAAACAAATATATATTTTATATATTATATGTTGCTCAGGAAATTGGGCCACATGACAGACTGATTAGTATCAGTGACCATTCAGTCTGTAGTTTACTTGCACCTTCCTCTTACAAGCAATGGTTGAAGGACATAGCCTTCCTTTACCATCAGGGCCAAGACTCAGCCTGCTTCACAACCTGGAGGTAAACAGCTTCTTTACAGGTATAGACTTTAGACTTTTTCTTAGGTGGCACAGACTGGGACTTTTTACCTATTGAGATTTTCCTTTTGTGTTATTCTCGAAATTCTCATTTTATTCTTCAAAAGGTAGTGCAAAGGAAGTAGCAGATTCAATCTTCCCTAAAAAGCAATGAATTGTGGCTTAAATTACGTGTGTTGTTAATTTGTACTATTTCACATTCTATAATGTGATGGAAAAAGTATTAAAGTGATGAGCTGAAGTCAGTGGAGCTGTGTTATGGCCTTATACATAATGATACCTGGGCACCTTACCCATATCAACAAGCAGATTAATAATGAGTATGTTTGGTACTAAAGCCTTGGAGAGCTCCTGTGACTGCATAGTCTTCTACAGAAGTAGGAGAAGCAGGCCCTTCACTGATAATTGTGTAATATTTGTGAATAAAAGTATGATACAGATGAAGGAAAAGGTTTCTAGTGCTAACTTCTAGGCATTTTTATATGTATTACTTCACCTAATTATCATAGTACTTCTATGAATACATATTATTATGACTATTTTTAATAATAACATTTTGGCAAAGAAGTTAAGCAACATGATCAAGATCACATTGCTAGGTGCTAATATAGTTACATTTTCTATACTCAATACACAGCAGTACTTCTAAAAATTGCCTGATTACAAAGAATCAGATACAATTTAAAGTCCTCAGGCCTCTCTTTTGGAATTCTGATTCATTATTTTTAGAGTGAGGCCAAGAATCTGAAAATTTAATAGAATTTATCCTGTCTTTTTATCACCAGGCAACTTTTAGAACTATTATGTTATGTCATGATGAAGAGGTAGCCTTAGATATGTTTCTGAAAGCCTGTTAGTAACTGTGTTCTCTCAGATTCTCCATTGTTTTTTTTTTTTTTTTTTTTTGGCATTCCTATGAGGCAATCTCCTCAGGTATTCCCTGGAAAACATTTTTATATCAGCCATTGACCCCTGCCTATGAATTTAATTTATAGTGTTTCCTTTCTGTTTGTGTTTTGAGTTTTAGTCCAGAAGGAGGAAGGAAAGCCTTTATCTTATGGTTAGAGAATAAAATATTCAGAAAATTGGCAGGTAAGAAATGTGGAAGGAATGAATAAAGAGCTATTTTAAGGGCCCCAAAATCATAGGCACAGAGAAGTAACCTTCAAGCTGAATCTTTAAAATTGTTATGAGTTAAACTGATGATATGCAAAATGATTATGTGAATGTAACATTTTTTGTAGGAATTCACGTGTTCACTTGGAATTTATACTTTAAAATATTTGTGACTGAAAATGTAGAGGAAAAAGCAAAGCAAAGTCATGCTGCATCCAGGAGAAAGCAGAGATTTCCCCTTGAATAGCATGTTTAAATCTCAGCTGCCTGAAGCACACGTTTTCTTTGAAAACTGCAAAACTTAGCAGTTGAAATGATAAATAACCATCTGGGTTTGTGGTGACACATTTGATCATCTTAGGAGGTTTACTTGCCCATGTAGTAAGGCATACTATCCCCTAAAGTTTGCAAATCACTAAGTTGTTCATCTTTCCCTGAACCCTAGTTAAAAAAACAGAGAACTGATGGAATGAAATATACTATGATATAGATTTAAGGTGAAATAATACAGGGAATAGGAAAGTTATTATTTTAGGCTTAGTAGCAAGCTATAAGTGTCGTATCAAGCCATAAAGTCAGATATTAGGTATTTTGTTATGGCACATGCTATAGTTCATGTTGAAGTAATTTATATTAGAAACTCTTTATTTCTTGCTGTTTCATACTACTGGTGGGTGATACATGGAAAATACAAAGCCATAATGCCAAATATACATTATACTGAAAAACATAGCTATGAGTTGTTGATGTATGTAGTTGATGCTCATATAGTGGTTGCCAACAAATCCAATCATTTATTTCAAACAGTAGTAATATGATTAATGTATAAATAAAATTTCAGTTTATTTATTGAATATGAATAATATTTAGAGGTTGATTGCCTGGGTTCTGTAGTGCAACTCCCTGTGAAGCTGGCTTTACATTTCCTGTACACTAACTCAAAGCTTGGAGATAATTATTTAACCTCTGTGTGTCTCATTTGCTATTTCTGTAAATGAGAATAAAGAGGTGGGTTTGTCATAGTTGCATCTATATACCTTTGTATATATAACACAGACATACCTATGGAAAGAGTATATATTTCTATATTTATATGTAGATATTTATATTATACACTTATATATTTACAACTACTTACATGCAGTGTATATATACACATACATATATGTGTATGACTAACATGGATATAATGTAGCACATTCAAGTCAGGATAATTAATGATGAGATTATCAAAAAGAGTTATAAGATATTAGTTTCTTTATCATATAGAAGCTATTCTGTAAACTTTCAAATGAAATAATGATTTTTAAAAGGCACACTGCTTTTTCTAAAATTATTTTAGAAGGTTTAACCAATATTTTAAAACAAAGAAAAACATATCTATTAAGTGTTTAATCTCAAATGTGGATAATATGACAGTTAAAGGAGGCCATGTTTCTTGAGTAGATTTAGGCAAGAATCGGTATAAAATTAGATCACAGGGTTTTTATAACTAATGGCATTATTTTTACATTGTAACTACTCATATTACAAAGAAACAGAATTGTGTCAATGATTAACTATATTTATAAAAATCTTCAGCTTTCTATATTTTCTATAACTTTAAATATAAATTTATTAGTATTTTAGTGAACCACCGTATGCAGATTTTATAATTTATTTTAATACTTAAATGTCAATTTTAAACCATCATTATTTATTAGATCATACAATGGGACTCCAGTCTAGTGTTAGTGGAGTTGATTAGATCTTGGGGTAACTGGACTAATATTATAATACTCTTTGAACCATTGCCTTTCCATTTTACAAATGAGATAGTGTTGATCTCATAATCTGAGTCCATACTACAGTGATCTACACGCCATAACTGACTTCCATGAAGCTTTTCATCTGTGCTAACATGGTATGAATTCCCTATATATCATCTAAGATTAAATATGGTCCTAACCATATTTGCAAGTATTCTACTTAATCTTGGATTAATTTCCTCTAGGCTTGATTCTGCTGAATTATAGACTATATAGAGTGAAAATGTTGAAATTTTGGGTTAAATTAATAACATGTAATACTATTTAAGATGTCAAATTGTTTCTGAGAGAACTATTGGTGCACAGAAACCTCCAGGTTAGTCATTCCAGAATCATTGCTCAGCAATACACACAATAACTAACCCTAACAATAACTTGAACCACATCCCTAAATTTTGGGGTGCCCTAAACCTATCCCTAACATCAAAGTATTGAGGTACCCAAACCTTAAAACTATGCACAATTCTAATGGAACCTTTACCCTAACCTTAAATTAACCCTAGCTCTAACTCTAAATCTAACCTTAATCCTATCCCTAGCTCTAGGTTTTGGGGTGCCCTAGCTCTAAAGCCAAAGGTTTTGGGGCGCCCTAACCCTAAAGCCAAAGTATAAGCAAACACAAATCTTAATCCTAAACTGTACTCTAAGCCTAATCCTGACACTAAATTAATCCTAACTCTAACCCTAAATCTTATCATTGCCATGTCTCAAGCCCTAAATTTTTGGGTGCCCTAACCCTATTCCTAAAGCTGAAGTATTGAGGTACCCAAAACAACCCAAATCCTACACTAGCCCTAACCCTTAACCCAAAATTAGCCCTAATTCTAACCCTAAGCCTAACTGTAATTCTAGACCTAGTCCTAAATTTTAGGGTGCCCTAAACCTAACCCTAACCTTAACCCTAACTCTAACCCTAACACTCACCCTAAGTTTTGAGCTTCTCTAACTCTGTACCTAAAGCTGAAGTATTAGGATACCCAATGCTTAAACCTAAATCCTACTCTAACCCTAACCCTAACCATAAATTAATCCAAAATCTAACCCTAAATCTTACTATAACCTTAGCCCTAGCCCTAAGTTTTGGGGTGCCCTAACCTTAACTCTAATTACAAACTATTGGGGTGCCTTCACCCTAAGCCTAACTCTCTCAACCTGGCTCTAACTGTAACCCTGAAGCCAAAATATTGGTGTGCCCCAACACTTTAAATCTAACTCTAATTCTAATTCTAATCCTAACCCTAAGTTTTGGGGTGTCCAAACCCTAACACTGAGGCCAAAATACTGTAGGGTCATAAACTTAACCCTAACTGTAATTGTAACCCTAAACCTAACTGTTTTGTTGTACCTTAACCCTCACCTAAAACTAGAATATTGAGGTGCCCAAAATCTAACACTATAGCTAAAGTATTATAGCTAACACCAACCTTAACCTTAAATATAACACTAACCACAACCCTAACAATAAGTTTTGTGGTGCCCTAACCCTGTCCCCAAATCAAAAGTATTAGTGTATTTTAGCACTAACTTTGACTCTAACAATAACACAAATCCTATCCCTAAATTTTGGGGAGCCCTAACCCTATATCTAAAGCCAAAATATTGAGGTATCCAAACCTAAAAACTATACACAACTGTAACCCTAATCCTAACCCTAAATTAATCTTAACTCTACTTCTAAATCTAACCATAACCCTAGCCTTAGCTGCAAGTTGTAGGATGCTCTAACCCTAACATTAAATGCAAAGTATTGGGATGTATTTTCTCTCTCTCTCTCTTTTTTTTATTTTTTTTTTCTTTTTTTCTTTTTTTGTGCTGGAGATCAAACTCAGGGCCTTGTGCTTGCAAGGCAGGCACTCTAACCACTGAGCTAAATTCCCAACCCACTATCGTAATGTCTTAAACCTAACCTTAACCCTAACCCTATCACTAACCCCAAGCCTAACTATAAATGTTGGGCTTCCCTAGCCCTGTACCTAAAGCCCAAGTATTGAGATACCCAAAGATTAACCCTAAACTCTACTCTAACCTTAATCTTGACCCTAAATTAATCATAACCCTAAATCTTACCATAACCATAGTCCTAGCCTTAAATTATGAGGTGCCCTAGCCTTAACACTAAATACAGAGTTTGGGGTGCCTTAACCCTAACCCCATCTATGACTCTCAACGTAACCCCAACCCTAACACTGAATCCAAAATATTCGTTTGCTCTACCACTAAATTAAGCTCTAATTCTAATCCTAACCCTATCCTTCACATTAAATTCCAGGATTTCCAAACCCTATCACTAAAGTAAAAATTTTGAAGTACAAAAACCTTAAACCTAAACCCCACTGTAATACTTACCATAAAGCTAAATTAATCTTAACTCTAACCCTAAATTTTACCATAACACTACCCCTAGTGGTAAGTGTTGGGGTACTCTAACCCTATCCCCAAATTCAAAGTATTGAGGTAGCCAAACCTTAACCCTACACTGACCATAAGCCTAACCCTAAATTAATGCTAATCCTAATCCTAAAGCTAAACCTAATCCTAGCCCTAACCCTAGCCCTCAGTTTGGGGGTACCTTAACCCTAACCCTAATCCTGAAGCCAAAATATTCATATACCCTAATACTAAACCTAACCCTAATTCTAACCTTAACTCTAACCCTCACACTAAGTTTTAGGGGTCCATAACCCTATCTCTACAGTCAAAATATTGAAATGCACAGCACTTAAACATAAGCCTCACTCTAATCTTAAACCTAAAGCTAAATTAATCCAAAATCTAACCCTAAATCTTAACATAATTCCAGCTGTACCCCTAAATTTTGGGGTGCCCTAACCTTAACACTAAATAAAGAGTACTGGGGTGCCTTAACCCTAACCTGAAGCCTAACTAACTCTCAACCTAATCCTAACCCTAACCCTGAAACTAACACTAATGCTAACGCTAACTCTAAGTTTTGGCATGCCCTAACACTAACACTGCAACCAAAGTATTTTTGTACTCTAATTATAACCCTAAATCTCACATGAACCCTGAATCTAACGCTAAACCAAAGCCAAAATATTGGTGTGCCGTAACACTAATCTTAATCCTAACCTTAATACTAATGCAAGACCTTGCTCTACATTTTGTGGGTGGTCCTAACCCTAACACTAATGCCAAAGTATTTTGATGCCCTAAAGCTAACTCTAACCCTCACACTAACCTTAAACCCTAGCACTGAAGCCATAGTATTGTTGTGCCCTAACCCTAACAGGAATACTAGCACTTAAAATTTACTCTAATGCAAATTTTTGGGTTTCCCTACACTTAGAGCTAAAGCCAAATTATTTTGCTGCACTAAACAAACACTAAATCTCACACTAGAACTAACCCTTGTCATAACAGTAACCGTAAGTATTTGGGTGCTCAAAGTTTACACTGACAGGCAAATTTGGGGGGGTGCAAACTCTAACCATTACAATAGGTGTCATCCTAACTCTAAACCTAAATCTAACCTAACCCTAATGCCAAAATATTGGTTTGCTCTAACTCTAACACTAAACCTAACATTCATCCTAACTGTAAGCCAAACCCTAACTCTAAGATATGGCATATCCTAACCCTAACACTAAAGCCAAAGTATTTTGGTGTCTTAACCCTAACACTAACCCTCACACTAACCCTAACCCTAAAACTGACCCTAATCCTGAATCTAAAGTATTGCTGTGTTCTAACCCTACCCCTAAAAATCAACCTGCCCCAACACTAACTCAAAGATTTTGTGTACCCTAACAATTAAGTCAAAGTGTTTTGTAGCCCTGACCCAAACTGTAACCCTCACACTAACCCCAACCCTAACCCTAAACCTGAAGCCAAATTTTGCTGTGTCTGACCCTTATTCCTACCCCTAACTCAAAGTTTTGGTGTGCCCTAAACATAACACTAAAGCCAGCATATTTTGGTGCCCTAAACTTAACCTTAACCCTCACCCTAACAATTCACCCTAACAATAACCCTGACCTTAACCCTGAAGACAAAGTATTGTTGTGTGCTAACCCTAATCCTAAAACTGGCACCATCTCTAACAGTAACTCTAAATTTTGGTGTTACCTAGCCCTAATACTAGAGCCAAAGTATTTGGTGCCCTAACCATAACCCTAAACCTCACACAAAACCTAAATCTAACTCTAAACCTGGAGCCAAATTTTGGTGTGACTTAACGCTAATCCTGAACCTAACCTTAACCTAAACACTAACTCTATATTTTGGGGGGGTCCCTAAACCTAGCACTAATGCCAAAGTATATTGTTGCCCTAAAGCCAACACTAAACCTAATACTAGCCTTAATCCTTAACCTAATGCTGAAGGCATAGTATTGGTGTGCCCTAAGCCTAACCCTAATACTAGAGCTCAGCTTAACCCAACACAATGTTTTGGAGTTCCCTGCATATAAAGCTATAGCCAAAGTATTTTGCTGCACTACCCAAACACTAATCCTCACACTAACATTAACCCTTACTTTAACAGTAACTCTGAGTGTTGGAGCTCCCTGACTTTACACCTAAAGACAAAGTTTTTGGGGACCTAACCCTAACACTA
Organism: Hystrix cristata; assembly: GCA_004026905.1. NCBI lineage: Eukaryota > Metazoa > Chordata > Mammalia > Rodentia > Hystricidae > Hystrix > Hystrix cristata. The sequence goes on from PVJO010009518.1 coordinate 28,592, forward strand.
AAACCAAAGTATTTTGATGCCCTAATCATAACCCTCTACCTCATACAAACTCTAAATTTAACACTAACCCTGAAGCCAAAGTGGTGGTTGCCCTAACAGTAAATCCCTAACGCTAACCCAAACCCTAACTCTACGTTCTGGTGGGCCCTAATCCTAAAACTAATGCCAAAGTATTTTGATGCCCTAAAGCTAACCATAACCCTCATACAAACCTTAGCCCTCACCCTAAAACTAACCCTAATCTCGAAGACAAAGTATTGGTGTGCCTTAACCATGACCCTGAAACTAACACTAACCCTAATGCTAACTCTCAGTTTTGCTATGCTCTAACCCTGACACCAAAGCGAAAGTATTTTTGTGCCCTAACTATAACCCTAAATCTCACACAAACCCTAAATATAACCCTAACCCCGAAGTCAAAGTGGCGGTATGCCCAAATCATAACCCTAAACCTCACCCTAACACTAATCCAAACCCTAACTCTATGTTTTGGTGAGCTCTAACACTAACACTAGTGTCATAGTATTTTGTTGCCCTAAAGCTAACCCTAACCCTCACACAAACCTTAACCCTTACCCTAACACTGAAGCCATAGTATTGATGTGCCCTGACCCTAATCCTAACACTATCCCTAAAGTTAACCCTAATGAAAAGTTTTGGGGTTCCCTACACTTAAAGCTAATCCCAAAGATTTTGATGCACTAACTGAATGCTAAGCCTCACACTATTAATAACCCTTATTGTAACAGTAATCCTAAGTATTGGGGTGCCTTGACTTTACACATAGAGAAAAAGATTTGGGGAGACCTAACCCTAACTGTTACACTACCTGTCAGCCTAACTCCAGCCCTAAATTTACCCTAACCCTAATGCCAAAATACTAGGTTGCCTCAACCCTAAACCAAACACTAAGCCTAACAATCGTAACCATAAGCCAAACCCCAACTCTAAGATTTGGGGTGCCCTAACCCTAACACTAAAGCCAAAGTATTCTGGTGTCCTAATCTGAACCCTAACTCTCACACTAACCCTAACCCTAAACCTGAAGCCAAATTTTGGTGTGCCCTACCTCTACCCCTAACCCTAACTCTAAAATTTGGTGTGCCCTAGACATAAAACTAAAGCCAAAGTATTTTGGTGTCCTAAATTTAACCCTAACACCAATCCTATCCCGAACCCTGAAGACCACGTATTGGTGTGCCCTAACCCTAACACTAGAGCCAAAGTATTTTGGTGTCCTAATTATAACCTTAAACCTTACACAAACCCTAAACCCAACCCTAAACCTGAAGCCAAAGTGTTGGTGTGCCCTAACCTTAACCCTAAACCTATCCATAACACAGACTCAAAACCTAATTTTATGTTTTGGGGGCCCCTAATTCAAACACCGATGCAAAAGTATTTTGGTGCCCTAAAGCTAACCCTACCCCTCACACTAACCTTAACATTTACCTTAACCCTGAAGACAGTCTTAGTCTCCAGAAACGGGAGGACCTATAGTGCAACTGGAAGCTGGAGGTAAACTGGATAGCCTTATAGTTCTGAACTGTGGACATAAAATTCTGTTTCCCAGTGTAACCAGTAAGTTTTACGAAATAAATTATGAATAGTGGTCAAATAGAGGGTCAAAAACAATGGTTTCCAAGTAAAATAGGGACATAATGGTCGTAGTCAAAAAATTAGAAGCCACGTTATTTCTGATTATAATAGATAATTTTATGTGTTGATTCTTCTTAGTCACAGTTTCCCAAATATTTGGTCAAAGATTATTCTGGGTGTGTTGGTGTAGGTATGTTTTTTGGATAAGATTAACATTTAAATTGGTAGAATTAGTAAAGCAAGTTTGCCTTCCATATAGTCATTGGCCCTCATGCAATTGGTTGAATAGGCTTGAAGGGAAAGGCTTGAATAGGAAAAAAAAGAAAAAAAAAAGAAGCTGAATAAAAGGGAACTTCAATGACTTAGTTGCTTGAGCTGGGATTTCAGTCCTGTCTTCAGACCAGAACTTACACTATCATCTGCCCTGGTTTTCAGGTCTTTGGATTTAAACTAGACCTTTTTCTTCAGTTTCCTGGGTCTCCAGCTTACCAACTGTAGATCTGGGTACTTCACAGCCTCTAGAGTCACAGAAGCCATTTTTTTATTATCTATTTATCCATCTGTATATCACATATGGTATTGGTTTTGCTTCTCCAGAAAACTGACTAGTACACATTGTCTCCTGAATGAAAATTAAGGGTTAAACTACAGAAGCTGGATTGACTGAGAGAGAGTGGCTAATATTAGGCTTTTACATGTTTCTGACTACTTTTTAGGTATTGTCTAAATATGTCATCAGAGGTCATTAATAGGAATTAAACAGCATCATTGTATTACTGATATTCTTGTTACCAGAGGAAAGTACCAGCGCAATTATCTTATCAGAAAAAGATTTATTTAGCTCAAATTTTTAGATATGTAAAGACATAGTGCCTTCATTGGCTCAGTTCTGGTTGTTACCGGGTAGAGGGTCTCATAGGGATTCTTGCCAGATTGGTGGTGTCCCTTTGTGTGTGTGTGTGTGTGTGTGTGTGTGTGTGTGTGTGTGTGTGCTGGAGATCAAACCTGGGGCCTTGTGCTTCCTAAGCAAGTGCTCTACCACTTGAACTAAATCCCCAACCCATGATTGGTGGTGTCCTGAACAAAGACTTGGACAAGACATATGAAAAAGGTAGTGAAGGTACACATTTATTGAAGAGGTATTTAGGAAATTACCTAAATATTTAGGTATTTAGGAAAGAGGTATGTCTACAAGAGGGGAGTGGGCCAGTGATGGAAAGGGATCTTTTGTATCTGAAATTGCTGAGTTGGCATCTCCCTTGTGCAAATAAGGCATAGAACACTTGCTGCATCAAAAACTCACTTGGTGTTGCCAAATGTACACTGGCCTGTGGAAAGATTTGCTTGGCTTCCCGCTGTATGATCACTGAAAAGGATTGAAAGAGCATCTTCATGTGGGTTGTGTGAACAGCACCAGATTCAAATGAAGGATTGAATCTAGGACGTTTCTGATTGGTTGTGTGTAGAGTGGTCAAGAGCTTGGAGTAATTTGGGGTCATGTGTTCTGCCTATGTCCTCTCTTTTTAGAAGACATCTTGCTCAACCTGTTAGCCAGGGGTTTTTGATGACCTTGACACATTCTGCCCAGTTAATTGTTAGGTTTGCCCTACCTCTAATCTCCTACCTCATGGTGAGGGTGGGCAGATGATGGTACATCATGGTAGGAGTGTGTGTAAGAATAAAATGAACACATTTCAAATGAGAGCAGAAAGAAATGGCTAGGGTTCATAATTTTCTTCAGGCAAATTATGTCCCCCAGTGACACAAGGGCCACACTTTCCAAAGGGTCATTATCTCCCAATATTACCACCCTGGGTACCAGCCTTTACATTTAGATATTCAGGGGATGCTGAAATTACACCTACAACATAGCAGTCATCAACAAAAAGCAACAATGCATGATTTTGCAAAAAAGTTTTCATATATATGTTTTGTTGCTTTTCTTTTTAAAACTAGAGATAGTAACTTCATTTCTGTATCCCTGATCCCATTCCTTAATTTTGGTGCATTTGTGAAATAAATTTGGTATATAAGTTGAATGTCAGGTGGAGTGCTTACATAGGTCTTAGAATTGTAATTTAACTTGAGTTTAGTAGTGGGGCATACTACTTTTATTTATGTTGCCAGCACAATTTATAATAGGTTTTCTTTCCATGGATATATATATGTGGAAACCATTTGGATCCATATATAGTCATTAGATTACAGTTAGAGGCAATGCAAAATTTGTTTATATAGGTCAAGAATAATTTACTGATGCTTTTGAAAATAAATATCATAGTGTGATGATTAAAATGTGCTATGCCCGAGACTGCATGTTTATATTATAGAAATATTTCGATGACCCGGGGGTTCTTTACAATATAAACAGAAATCTTATTTGTAATCACCATAACGTACTTGAGGAATTTATTCAGCAAAAGAGCTGGTGTACAATCCAGGTTTTAGAATAAAAAAGGCATGTAAAATGTAATGTCTTCAAGTTATCTATAAACTAAGCTCTATTTGAGGCTGAATTAGTGAACTATTGGTTTTGTAGAACTCCTTAGATATTATATTATTGTGTCTTATGAAAAGATTTTGCGTTTTGAAAAATGAATTGACCTATTTTCACTGTAAGGATGTGTCACTACTACTGTAATATTTATTTTTCTAATCTTCATAAATATTCTAAAGAAAAGATAATGTAGAAACTGCTCATAAATATTGGACCTTATGAATAAATATATTTCGGGGCTTAAATAGGCCACTAGTTATATTTGCAGCAGAGAATTGCAGCACAAAAACCCTAGCTATGCACACTATATAGCACAGTTTTAATATCTTCTGACATAAAAAAAAATAGTAAAGATAAATGATGATATCACCAGGTGAAACAGTCTGATTGGATTGACTTGCCATGGCATGGTCGGTTTTCTTAAGGAATGGCACCATTTCAAGGGCTTAGCATTGTTCCTTTTTGTTGGCAGTTGCATGCTCAGTAGTACAGGATCTAGAGCAGCCTTGGTGAAGCAAGCACATCCAGTGGGCCCTTGCATGCAAGCTTCATTCTTGATACCATCAGCTACTGTATTAGTCAGTGGTTTCTAGAGTCAGTGGTTTGCAAGAGAGTACATTTAATACAGGACATTTACAAGTTACAACATTCACCCACAAGCCAAATGCAGGAAAGTGCAAAACATCTCTCTGCATGCTAGAGGCTCCAAAGATCAGTCAAGGACTGGGAACCCACCACAATGTCCTGTGTAAGTCTGTGCCTGCACTGAAAGGTTAAAGAATCTGTACTGGAGCCAGGACACAATGCTCAAGACAAGGGTGATGACCAGAGTTCACTTGAGGAGAACAGCAGCCATCCCCAGCGACAATGTGGACCTAAGCTCCTCTGACAATGAGAACAGCCAAATTTGTTTCAGGAAAACCAGCCACAGCAGAGCTTCTCCATCGCAATCAGCAGCCTGAAGTCTTCCCCTCCTTTTCTCCTTTGTGATGTTTCAGTAATAATCATCAGGTGGCTCTTCTATGTCCAGAATCATGCTGACTCAGTTCAGTTGGGTGTTCCTGCTCAAGCTGACCATAATCAGTCTACCACAGCTACTATGGCCTGGCATGCTGGGACTAGAGAGGCAGATGTCAGAGGCTGACTGACATTAATTGACTGAGACGTTTAGTTTACTATGATGCAAAATAGCTTTTCAGTGGTAGATACTTTCACACTTTGCACTCACTCCCATAGACTTACCAACATGTTTCTTCCCCAAAACACTTTGTTCTTAGTGTTTTAATGTTTTTCCTTCTAAACCTTTGAGTAACCAGATAAGTCATTGAGCACTATGAGGTTTTATATATTCTCACCTCAAGTCATTTATTTTTCCACAGTGATTATCTGTCGGATTCATTGACGTTACATTTTTATTTGGATGCCTCTTTCCCACCCCAAGCCTCATGTGCTCATATCTGGGACTTTTGGGTGGTGATTGGATCATGGGTATGTGATACTTATCAATGGATTAGTTCACTGGTGAGTTAATAGCTAAATGTGATTGGGAGGTGAAACCTGGCTGCAGGAGGAGGGTCACTGGGGGTGCAGCCTGGAAGGGTCTAACTCCTTCTGGCCTCCCTTGATCTGTCTCTCCCTGCTTTCTGCCTTACCATGCCCCTCTGCCACGATGCCCTGCCTTGGAACCTGCTGACTGTGAACTAAAACCTCAACAAACTGTGAGCCAAAATAAACCTCTTCACTTTTAACTTGTGGGTGTTGAGTATTTTGTCTCAGCAATGAGAAAGTAACTAAGATATTGATCTACTCTGTGCATTGGGAAGATATCCCTTAGCCACCATCTTTCAAAGACATCCCCAAGTAAAGCTGAAATGCAACCACATTCTTTTTTACAGCTTCCATTCACATATTGAACTGGCCCTATGTAGCTGACACCTAGCTTTTTTCCTTTGTCAACTGCTCAAAAGGGACTCTTCCTCCAGAATCGTCATATGTGTGAGCTATAGGAGAGTCACTGGTGCCTTTGTGGTACATGACATTGGACCTTTGAGCAACCTGGTAGTGCACCTTATTTGTGTTCTCTGGCTGTGTTCAAACTTGGTCCCACATGCTCTTCTATTTATGGTAAAAGTTGCAGGGCTGCCTCACAATTGACTTAGTGGGTCTGACAGAATTTGAGCTGTGATAAACAATCTTGTTACACATTTCTTGGTGTTTGGTGGCCAAGGCCTGGTCAAGATCAGAAGCTATTTTCTGAATTGCATATAATTATCAGTTACAGATTGCATCATCTTGCTCTGGATCCTACAAGTTCACATTGTGATTCTTCTGTTGGGCCCTGCCATAACTTACACAGATTTTTTTTTTTTTCACAACAAATACCTTCAATATTATACAGCAAGCCAAGTTATATGGTTCACAAGACAGGGTGCCATACATCACAGTCTGGATATTCTTCAGAGCCTTGTTCTTCACTCAAACAAACCATAATCAGTCAGGACTTTTTAAACCACTCAATTAAAGGTTTTTGGCAACAAGGGTAGAAAATGGTGACTTTCATAGAATGAAGAAACCTATGAAACACAGTGGTGTATTTTTAAGTGTAATGTCTCCAACCACTAAATTAATGAATATTGTGTAATGTCTCAGACCACTAAACTCCTAAAGTAATGAAGTGGCAACCCCAAGTTGACCCTACCAGCCATTCGGTAGTCACTTCATCTGGGCACAAGGAGAGTTGCCACACACACAGAGTGTATGCCAACTTGAGTCCTTTATTAGCGGTGGCTGGAGAGTGGGCTTATGCATCAAAGAGCTCTTGGTGACAATGTGAGGCAGAGGAGAGTTTATAAGGGCAAAAACCTCAATTACATCAGTGTCACAAGATTGTTACAGAATTGTCAGATGAGACATTTTTCAAGGAAAACAGTGTATCATAGGCAACACCAGGTACAGAGCTTCTGCCCTACAGAATGTGGCTTGGTGTGAGGCTTGCAGTGGGCTAAAGGTTCAGCAAAAGTTCAGGTTCTCATGGAGGCGATCTAGCATGGAGGAGCTGAGATAAAATGGAGACACTTTGGCCATCACAGTAATATTTGATATGTAGACCTCTAAATCTTTTAAAGACATATCAACCCCTGAATCTTCTTAGTATGTATGAACACCATGTCCAATTTCCAGTCTCAGACTGCATAACTCAGCAAAACCTCTATTGTACTTGCCATACTTTCACTAAAGTGTTCCCATGCTTTTGTAGGTCTGCCACTCTGACTGCCACTCTGTTCTTGCCATTTATTTTGATAATTTAACTAACCTCATTTCTGTCTGCTAAGTGATACTATTGACTTCTATAAATTTTGAAATCCTGTGATACCTATTGCTCTCAGGGAGCCCAAGTCTATCCTAATATCTCTTAGCATTAGCTTTGGCCTACAGAGAACAGGTGCTAATTAGTTCTCAAGATTTTCCATACCCATCTCCTTAATGTATGCCTGCCAGTTTGGTAATTAGAGTCTTCTGAATCCTTCTGTGGACTGTAAACATTTGTTGGTGTAATATGATATGTCCACCTTTCTGAATGTTTTTTGTTCACTTACACTGTTGGCCATAGCAGTTCTGGAATTTCTCTTTCTTTTTGTGTGAGTCATGGCTATGTCCAGACTTTCAAGACCATACATGCAATTTTTAGCACCATCTTTCAAGAATCTCTTCAGAACCTTAAATTATGTATTAGAAGAGAGTACTCTTATATCAATACACCCTCTTTTATCCAAATGTATGTTCTGGGTCATCTCCCTGTACTCCAATGCAATATGATTTCCTCTCTTGGCCAGTACCCAGATTTGTCTAATCTAGTCAGTTTCATTAGGGTTATGCAGCACTTTCAAAATAAATTCCTTTTTCTCTCTTACCCAAACACTTCCTTAACCAGCTCAAAGTCCTGAATGGGGAACATGTTACCTGGCCCAGTGATATACTGGATTCTGCTTGTAGTAACTCATAAAAAATAACTGTTAATTAGTCCAGGAATTTTGTGAGCCAATTGTTAAAGTGTTGGTAGCTTGAAATCAACCATGGTATATTTGTTTACACTATGCAGATCAGCAAATGATATAAGTCAGAGCTTTGCTCATTTGTTTGATCTTTTCAGATGGTTAGATATTTATCACAACACCATTGAGAGTGTCTAATTTATTTCACTTAAGAGTATGTTCTCAAGGTGTGATTTGAGAAACCATAAGTATAAATAAGGACAAAGAGGTGTAATAGATATGTAAAAGAAAGATAATATTCAAAAGGGAGGAGAATTTAGAAAGGGAGGAGGGGAAAATGAAAGTAAAAAGGGGAAAAAATGGAAAAATGTAAATAAACCTGCTGTAAATAAGGAAGGGTAAGGGAGCGGAAGGGAGGGGTGGGGAAGGGGAGGGACCAAGATATGTCATGTACAGGTACAAAATAACCATGATGAATGTCATCGCTATGTATACAATGTTCTTGGTTAAAAAAAAAAAAGAACACCACTGGGATTAATCATCCTTAAGCAAAACAGAAATGTGAACAAATTCAACAGTTTCAGAGAGTTTGAGAAACTCCGTGAATTTAAGATTTTTTTTTAATGTAACCCCCCAGGTGTCCTCACAGAATTTCTCACTTTCTTACTATTTCTCAATCAGGTGTCAGACCTTAGTGTATCTAGTTTTCAGAAGCGAAGAAGTCAACTTCTCTTGAAACTCTTCTATTGCTATAAATAAGTCTTTGGCATGATCTGAACAATTTTTTTCCTTCGGTTTAAGGAAGCTAAGAATTTTTTAATTTGTTCCCAAGGAAGGCCTAGGGTGGAGAAAGATTAAGAGTTATAAATTGCGGACTAATCACTGTCAGTTTTTTCTTGACATTTTCTAATATATTAGTTGTCCTAGTAAGAGCTGTATGATTTTACAATCCTTATAGTTACCTCGTAATTACTGGCCTGAGATATTATATCAGCCAGTGCATGCCTTTTCTTTCACTTTTGTCCCATCCAATTTAACTATTCTTGAAAGTTTTAACAATTCTATTTCCCAACTGCTATTCAATTCTAAAATGTGATTCTCAGATCTGCTTCCTATGAATGCTTTGGACACTGAATGACACAAGTTGGGTTCTCAGGTACATGGATCCTGAGGTTCCGAGATTTATATGATTTATATACAGAATGATTATTAAGGATTCTAGAAAAACCACATGAGGGAGTGTGAGAAAAGGCCTGGGAAGAGGGAATATTTGAACTGTTGACATTTGTAATAGTGCCCTCCACCAATCCTGTAGGGAGTTCTGGAATGGAAATTTTCCTATAAAACTCCTCTCCACCAAGGGAAGAACCTAGGACTTTGTACTGCCCATCAACCAAGCATTGGATAATGACAGATTTCCCAAAAGGGATTCTGAATTGATATATCAGAGGCCAACAACTTTGAAAACTGAAAAATGGAATTAAGTGGTATTTGGGTGACATTTCTTAATGTCAATAATAAAACAAATAATCAAAAATGATATTAATTTAGAAATCAGTTTTCATAAAAGTGTATCCCTTATATTTATTTATATGAGGATGTTGGGACTTTAAACCCATGGAGCTTTGAAACAACATTTCCCTTTAAGCACTGAGAAGATTTTCACCCTATTTTTTTTGAAAATGTATAGAAAAATAGAAGTCACAGAAATCAGTCTCTCTTGAAGGTACCCTGGGGTGTAACAGAGATCTTACAACATGTCTGATCTTTGGAACAAAATGAAAAGGCCAGAAGCTGCTTCATGTAAATTCAAGTACAGCCTCATAATTTAGAATGAAGAATTTTGTATGTATTAACCATAAAGTGAAGCAGAATCCCCAACTCATAACGTCCAATATATTTTCTCCTACGTAAGTAAGAACTCAAGGAAATAAGAATTCTGAATAAATGTTTTATAATGCTACCATAATTAATTTTGCTATAAATTTAATAATTATATATCTTTGCAACAGAAGGCAGTTGCTGTACTCAGTTTTTTCACAAATTTTGAGTAATACTACACTAAAAAGGAAATTGCCAGAAATTTTTGTTCGCCAAGACATCAAAATTAGATTTACTTGTTTTACCGGGATTAATAAAATGTTGAAAATTCTAAGAATTTACCTCCTAAAATCTATTGAGATTTTTTTATTTTGCCATTTGTTAATGTCTAGACTTAAGTAAGTATTTTAAAAAGAAGAGTAGTTGATGCTGTTTGATATATGAATAGAAAAATATTTTTATGCATTTTGTTGTATAATTTTGTATATGGTTTAGCATGACTTGAGAAGAAACTATTATTTAGTTTTATATAAAGTATGTTCTGAATGATTAAAATATGCTGAAATTATTCAGGAAGGTCAACTTCTTTTAAGGAAATTGACATTCAAAAGACAGTTATCAAATCTATAGAGACTTTCTGATTTGCTAGTGTGGAAAGGACAGGAAAGAGAGAAGTGAACTACAAATAATGTAAATAGGAGAAAAAGTTTTTTTGTTTTTTTGTTTTCCTTTCTTACTTTTCTTCCCTTTCTCACTTGTTTGAAACACACACTTTGTATGTTCAATCCTCTTTCAAGGACAGAGAGAATCTCTTCAAAGACAAAGAATATCTCTTCAAGGACAAAAAAATATATTTTCTTATACATACATGGTCAGTCGATATATTTGACTACAAATGTACATGGCTTGAAAGGTTTACATTAATTTATTACTGTGAGTGCCATAATAATATATCCAACTGCAGTAAGCATTTCCTCATTAAGTCACAAAGCTTTAGGTAAAACCAGAAAATGACTAAAAGTGTGGGTTTTTTTTCTTCATTTTTAAAAATATGGTGAAAGGATAGGCAAATTGAAATTGGAAGCCCAGAGCAATAAAAGGAATTGAAGTCTGAATCAATTGAAAGAATAATTTTAAATTATTTACTGTAAATAAAATTATTTATTACTTTAAATAATTATTTAAAATAATTCTATTTATTTATATTCAGTAAGTTAAGTAACTTACTGAATTATTTCGTTCTGATATGTGTTCATGTGAAACAATCTCATTTTCTCTTAAAAAAAATAAGTAAAGTTATTTGACCATTTGAGAAAGATGATAACAGGAAGCTAAAGAAGACTTGAGGAAAATAATGAACCTTTGGAATAACTGTTGAAGGACACTGAAGAGGAAACACATTCCTTACAAAATACTAATTATTATTAAAATTGAAGTAACCAACAACATTGAGAGTATACTTGTGATTGGATACTCTACCTATAGCGAAAGCTATTCCTGAGATGTCTTTGTAACATGTTTATTTTCTGCAAAAGTGTTGAGCAACCTCAGTTTAGAATAGAGTGTATGTTTTGTTACACTGGTGCAGATGTAGAAACTTTCTGAACAAGCAAAGAGGCTGAAATTACAGGTAAGCAGTCAATTGAGGCCGTGTCAGTTAAGTTCGGAGGTTTAATATGGGTAAAAAGTGAGTAACTTGTGGAGAATTTAAGACTCAATAAAATATTCAGAGGGTCTATAAACATTTGAAAAAGTTTAATTTTTTCACTGTTGTTTTAGTGTGAAGTATTGAAAATATGCACTTAGCTCACAGTATGTGTATATTCTAGTGATCTACTAATTTAAATATTTAATCAACCAGTACATTTTATTCCCTTACCAGTCTAGATAAACAAGAGCTTGATTTATGCCTCTGAACAGATACATATTACAGAAACCATTTAAATCCAAATCAAATCCCGAGTTTCTTTCCATATATAAATCACTGGAACTCTTGAGATTTACAGTACTCTACACATAACACAGGGCAATTAGTGAGAAGGCAAATTAATTGACAGACGATCTACATTTAAATACCAAACACAATTACTGTTGAATTCTCTTAAAGTTATTCGTTAATTACTAGATTCACTGTGCCCCATCTTTCAAATACTTCCTAATTCAAAGTTATTTCTTCCATAAAGATGAGTTAGATATGACCTTATCAGCTTGAAGACAGGTCAGTGTTTCATAGAGGTGGCTGGTTTTATATATTGTCCTTATTTCATATTATTCTCTCCTTTATAATAATAATACTAACATTTACTGAATATTGTAGTAGATATGTGATAGGCACTCTGCTTAGTGCATTACATTTTATCTAATTTAACATCAGATAAAAACCATTGTTATTTACTCATTTTCACATGAGGACATGGTTCAGGAGAGATGAAAAACTTGTGCTAATTTCTGTATCTGATAACACTATCTCCTATTTAAATAGGTCAGTCTGGTTCTAGATTATAAGATTTAAACACTCTGCTTGTTTCCCTACTCCAACTGTTTGTGTGTCTCCACTGAAACCCTTTAGATTTTGAGTCATATATTTTAGACAATGATTCTACAAAGTTATGCAAATCAATGATCCTACTTACTATATCCCATAAACAGTCTGTTGGTTTGTTGAATTTCAGAATCCATCTCCTGTTTATTGCCTTCCTACTTCCCTTCAAAATTTGGCCTGCAAACCTCCCTCTCAAATGCCTTTAAAAGACTTAACATGAATCAATTCCACCCATGTCCCAGCCATATTCTAATTTTTAAATACTTTTTATATCTTTTTACATAACCTATATAGATATATAGACATAGATTAGGTTCTAAAGAGTATCTATGATTTAGTGAGAGAACGGGTTGAAAGGAACATAACATCATGCTCAACAGATATCTTGGTTTCAAGATTCAGTGTGAGATTGCTGTGTACCCATGAGGGTTTGGAGGAAGGTGGCTATAGGGTAGCACAGGTACCTACTGTGGTTTCCTCTATTCGTGGCTTGTAGTGGCCAAGAAAAAGAGGTATTGTACTGACTTTCATGGTTCTCAAGATCCAAGAAGAAAAGCATTCACAGGAGTCAAATTCAATTCAAAGATTGTTATACATGGTTGATCACAAAATCCAAGTTTAGTAGAAAGTCTAAGTATGGAGAAGAGTGTCTGAAAAGTAGGCGTATCCCTCTAGTAGATGTGCCTGTTAAAACTTGTTTAGAGTCCCAACACTCTTCTTCTTTGTATTTAGAATAGTGCGGATAGTCCCAGATAGTGGTAAATATTAGGCCAAAAGCAAAGAGGATAACCTATAGCAACATAGTTACCTAGATAGTCCTTTCCTCTAATCAAGAGTGGCAATTTTTATGATAATATTTTTCTTTCTCATTAAAAATGAATATTGGTAGAAAATGACAACCTTTTGACTACTCTATAAAATTCAAAGATGAGGTGATTGATTCATTTTCCTGAGACTGGGAACATAAAATATTGGAACGAAAGTACCTGCATGGAGTTTTCAAACTCTCTTGAAAACTATGAAGCATATAGGAATTAAAAAAAGAAATCAATGTGGGTTATATTTAGACATTTCTAAATAATCTACAATCTTCTTCAATAACACATTTTAAAAAATATTTAACTTATTCTCTGTAACTCATGCTATTTTCAACCAAGAAAATACTTCCTTTACATATGTTGAGGTATCTGGTAGCTCAGAGCCAATTTTCCTAAGTGAAATATATTTTAATTCAAATTTATTTTGCATAGAAATGAATAGTTATTTTAACTCAAGTATTTTCATGGACTCTGCTATGTGCCTTTCTCAGAGGACCATTTGGTTGTCTATTTACAGAATAACTCTTGTGGAAATTTCATGACATACGGATTATAATTTTTTTTAAATTTCGTCCTAGTATGGCAAAAATATAAGTGCATCCATTGAAAATTAGGAGTGTTGCCAAAATATTTTCCACAAATTGAAATATTCCAAACTAAAATTATTGAAATTCAAAATTAAATCCTTTACACTATATGAGTGCTTGCTATGTAATATTTCTAAGCTTAACGCCACTGTTTTTTTGATCACTGGATTTGTTGAATATTTTAACATTATAACTCATTTAGAATATGGAGTGACTGAATATAGAAGCTGTTTTTAAAGTGATTCTATTAAAAGATCCAAAATAGACAACTCAATATGAAAAAAGAATAAAATTGGAGGATTGTCACTATCCATCTTCAACACTTATTAAAAAGATACAGTAATCTAGACAATGTGGTATTAATGCTACAATAGATATATAAATTTATGGAATAGAAGAAAAAAACCTATAAATATGCCCATATAAATATAGTCAACTGATTTTTTTTTTTTTTTTTTGTCAGAGATCGAACTCGGGGCCTTGTGCTTGTGCTTGCAAGGCAAGCACTCTAACTGCTGAGCTAAATCCCCAACCTCAGTCAACTGATCTTTAATAAAGGGATAGAGGCAGTGCAATGGAGAAAGATTAGTCTTTCTACAAATGGTAATGGAACAGCTAGATATACATGTGCCAAAAAAAAAAAAAAAATGAATCTAGACACAGACCTTACCCATTGCAAAAACGTCCTTCTCTCAAAATGGATAATGAACCTAAATATAAAACACAAAACTATAAAAATCCTAGACGATATCATAGGAGAGAACTTAGATGAATTTTATGACACTTGGATTATATTTTTCTAAATTTAATCTTATCATACAGAATATTAATTTACCTATAGCATATTAGAGATTTGTCTAAGTATTTCCCACAAGTTGAAAAATCCTGACTAAAAGTACTGAAATTTGTCATTAATCCAAATGTCATGGCTATGAATTTTTAGATATAACACTAAAGGCATTATTTAGGAAAAAAACCAATTTGTAAGATGGACTTCTTTAAAATTAACAATTACCAGTCTGTTAAAAATAAAATGTCAAGGACATTAGAAGATAAGCTATGGAGTGGGAGAAAATATTTGCAAAAGATACAGCTGATAAAAACTGTTATCCATAATGTACAAAATGCTTCCACAACTCAACAATAAGAAAATGAACAACCTAATTTAAAAAAATGTGCAAAAGACCTGAACAGACACCAAAGCAAGAAAGATATATAGATGTCAAGTGTATTGGTCACTTTCCCCAAGTTGGGAGAAAATTCTCTACACCTGCAACTTAAAAGGGGTAAGTTTGTTTTGGTTCATGGTTTTCAGAGGACTCATTCCATAGTTGTTAGCTCCAAGACAGAAAGAGCATGGCAGGAAGACATGGCAGAGGAAAGCTGCTTATCCTATGGCAGCCAGGAAACAGAGAATAGAAGGGCAGAATCCAAGGAGAAGAATGTATTTTTCAGGCAATGCACCCAGTAACTCATCTCTCAAAAACCAGGCTCCAACACCTAACACCTCATAAACTACTGAACTCATCAATGGACCAATCCACTGATGAGTATTGCACCCTGTGATCTAATCACCTTCCAAGCACATGAATTTTGAGAGAAATATTTTAGACCTAAACCATAATATTCCACCCTGTCCCTCAAAAGTCTCATGTCCATCTCATTATGCAAAATGCGTTTAATCCATCTCCGAGACTTGCGAAAGTCTTAATTTCAGCATTGCTGAAAAATCCAAGTCCAAAGTCTCCTCTGAAATTCAAGGCAAACTCATCTGTGAGCCCCTATAAAAATCAAAAAGAAAGTTAAAGATGTCTAACACACAATGGCACAGAATAAACATTTACATTCTAATTACATTCCAAACACATGAGACTTTTGATGAGATTTTTGGGGGAACTTTTTTTTTTTTTTTTTTTTTTTTTTTGGTGCTGGGGATTGAACTCAGGGCCTTGTGCTTGCAAGGCGAGCACTCTAACCACTGAGCTAAATCCTCAGCCCTGTGGGGGACATTCTAGATCTAAACCATAACAGCAAGTAAATATTTAAAAATATGTTCAGCATCATATCATTAGGGAGTTGTAAATTCAATCCACAATGTAATACTACTATACAGTTATTAGAATGGCCACACTCCAGAGTACTGACAACACCAAATGCTGGTGAAGATGTGGTACAACATGAATTTTTATTCATTGCTGGTGGGAACGCAAAGTTGTACAGGTGCTTTGGAAGATAGTCTGACAGTTTCTCATAAAACCAAACATGTTTCTTGATGCTGATCCAAAAAAGCTGAAAAATGTATGTTCACCCCAAAACCCACATACAATATTTATGTCAGCTTTATTCATAATTGCCAAAATTTAAAAGCAATCAAGAAGTTCTTCAGAAATTAACTGGATGAATATGGTGTGATACAATAGGGTAATGACTTATTATTCAGTATTAAACAGAAACAAGCTATCGAGCCATGAGAAGGAACAGAAGACAGTAAAATGCATGTTACCGTGTGAAAGGGGTGTCAATCTCAAAAGGGTATATACTGTGTGAGTACAAGTGTGTAACATTCTAGAAATGCAGCTCTGAAGACAGTAAAAAGATCAGGTTTTCAGGGTCTAGGGATGAGAGAGAGGGAAGCATAGGCAGACCACATGTGATTTTTAGGGCAGTGAAACTAATTTGTATGAGATGGAAATGGTGGTTGCATGCCATTATACATTTATCAAAACTATAAAATGTACAATACCAAGAATGAAACTCCTGTACAAACTGTGGACTTTAGGTGACAATGATATTTTAATATAGGTTCATCAGTAGTAACAGATACATCACTTTGTTGTGGGATGTTGCTAACAGCTGATTGTGCATGTGTGGGAAAGGGGGCATATGGGAACTTGCAGTACTTTCTGTTTTGAACTCAAAAGCATTCTAAAAATTTTATTAATTTATGAAAAAGAGACTTTAAGATAGTGACATTTTTGTAATTGAAGTTTACAAGTTTTAAACATTCCTAAATATTAATTGATTAACAGCAAAAAAGAAAACATGGACAGTCATACTGAAGTATATTTTAATAAACATCTGTAATAGCAAAAATATGTGTCTTAGTTATACTAAAATGGGTAACAGCTTTTTCACTTTGACAGCTGTGGCTCTTATTTAAATTGCTAGAATATTTAAACTTTAGATGAAATTTTGAATAGTATGACCATTACAATAAAATCTTGTTTTGTAATTTCTGCCTGGCACATTTCTTAATTTGATAAGAACATTATTTTTACCATGATTCTGCATACATAAATATTTATGTTTGTATGTTCACCAAAATTATTAATAATTTTATAACCACTGTTGAATTTTTAATTAAAAATTCGCCTTAGACAGCTCAGACTTCCAAAAATTGAAATTATGAGTACACACGTGTGATATAAAAATGATCAACTATTAGTGATAACTGAAACTGTGTTATGTACTATGGCAGTAATATAAAATTGTCACCATGTAATTTGTGGAAAGTTTTGCTAATGAAACCAATCAGTAAGGAGCTACTATGTCATTGCAGTATGTGCACAAAAATCTTGGAATAAAAATGAAAAAATTCAGTGTATAAGAACAGTAATTTTATCCAAATTAGAAAACTTATGTATTCAATAAATATTTAAAATATATTATACAAGTTGAATGGATAATAACACGATTACAGTGAAAATTCAGTATCTATTTTTTACCTTAACTAAGTACTTATTTATTTTTCTTCAATCCTATAAAATTATTAATTGTAACCTAATTTTAAAATATAGATTTAGATGTATTGTTACCCTTCAAAAATTGGCAAAACTGTTGTGGCAAGAGTTCTCAGGTTACTTAATATACACTATGATATGAATGTTTAGGCTCTATTTCTTGTCATAATTTCCGCAAAATTAAGGTTGATTTTACCACATTTATCTTTGATTCTGCTAACCATCGACCATGTGATTGGTTGCTTTAACCATCTTTTAGATCAGCTCAAGATCCACAGCTAAATTAGCTCAGAATCAAGAAGAGGCAGGAAAAGCACCAGATCCTCTCTATTACCTGAGACTGAAAGCAGTTGGGTGTCTCTACCTCCTCATTTCCAAATGACTTAGTTTTATTGACAGGCACCCTTACATGCTGTCCTTGAACGAGAGTTTTTAGTTGTATTAGGTTTCATAATACTCCAGAGAATGGAAATGCAATGTCATAGCCTGTCAGATTTAACTACGCATAAAACTGTCCATGAATGCCTAACATAGTACTAGAAAATACCGTGGAAGAAATTGGAAATGCAGTTCTTCTGGATTATATTTACACAAAATAGTAACCATTTATTAAAGTATTTAAAAACCTGGGACAATGATGGACCAGAAGGGACATTATGATAGATAACTATACATACCTATCTTGAGCAAAGTGGAACACAGATCCTCACATTCCTCCTGTAATGTGGTAGCACATGCTGGTTACTACAGTGAGAGGTATAAGAAGGAACAATTCTTACTCCTTTCCTGAAGACAACATTCTTATGATAAGATTATGTGCAACCAAGTCCACTTGCAATATTTTCTAGATATTCCAGTATTTTCAGTTGTTAATTTAAGAGCAAACTAAGAAACTCAGTGAGAGAGACAGAGTGCAATTAAAGGACAAGAAAAGGAAGTAAATGGAAGTATTAAATCCATTCCAAAAAGGAATGACCTAAATATGATGTTCGTGAAAGTTTCTGTAAGACTAGACATTTGAGTAGTTCTGAATTCTGACTACTTTAAATTTTTTTTCTAATTACATACTCCTGGAAAGCAAAGATATAGTTTTCCATGGTTTTCAATATGTTTTATTGTTTTGAACATTTATACAAAATACAAATAACTTCTTCCCTGTAGAGTGAGTTGAAGGTTAGCCATTGAAGGTCTCTTCATTCCCAAATGTTTAGTGTAAATCTTTTATGTATAAACTCTTCATGTAATAATAATAATGCTTTTTCTTTAGAGTGAAAAATACTTTTAGATTGGAAAATTATAATCGATGCTTATTTCTCTCACATTAGGGTCATCATTAAGGACAAACCTAACTTTTGGTGGTGTTTGATTTCATGTTTGTATAGAAAAAGACTTTCTAAAAGTTGCAAAATGAAAAAACCTAGTGAATGGAGTCAGTACTGAAACCCTAATCTTCCCTTATATTCTTTTTCCAATATAGCATATTGCCTTAGCAGCAATTCCAAATTTTTATTCCTATGTACTTCCTCTTTTTTTTTCCCCTCAAGATTGTTGAGGGAGATTTTGAAGAAAAAGCTATCTTTATTAAACAATAGAGGTGTATACTTGGATACATATTAATGCAGCAAAAATTGTTTCAGTGGGAAAGTGATGAAAAAATAAAACTCTGTGTGTGTGTGTGTATACACTCATACATAGTTGATTACTGTGAGCGTGTACACTGAAAAGTATTTGTTCTGGTTTCTAACCAACATTTTCCCATTTAGTTTTTCCATTGCATGCTATATTATAGTTATTTCCATGGTGATAAACTGTCTATGATGCTGCAAACACTAACTACATCAAAGAAGAGATGATTAAGGACCAATGAGCTCTTTGGACACATACAAATCACCTTGATATAGGGGAAAAAATATAACTCCCAACCTCCTAGATGTCAGTTATGCTGAGTTCATGTTCCCCGAAGTCGAAGAATGAATTCTAAGGACCAAAGGAGGTTAAGAGTAAGAAATTTATTGAGAGAGAAAGAGAGCTCCTGAGAGACAGGAGGGGACCCGAGTGGGTTGCGAATGAGTCCACCCTTCAGGGGAAGTTTTATAGAGCAAAATTGTGAGGCGGGTACAATGTGTGTCAAAATGATGATTAACCAATAATAGTAAAAGTGTAGTCGTTTAGGTAATAGTGATCCAATGGGAAAGAAAGTCCCGTAGTAAATCGGCAAGGAGAGAACAAGGACATTCCAGGGTGAGCTGGATCTGGAGATCTTGGTGCCCCACCTGGGTGACCTAGACTTTATCAGATCAGATGAGTGTAATCTTCAGTTCATTGTTTATCCCTCAGCCTTATCTTGAGTCCTGACCTTCAATGGATGCGCCTCCAGCCACAGTTGTAGCATATTCTCCTCTTGTGTATTGACTCCACTGAGGCCCCAGCCCTGTCTGACTGTCTATAGTATTTCTGCCTTACTTCGCTGTCTATAATAACCTGAGAAATATCAATTATGAAAATGTTTTAAAAAATGAAAGCATACTGTAATTGGGAGTCTAATGATTATATATGATATAAAAATAAGACAAAATTGAAATTTAGCTTGCTAAAAACCTGGACATAGTAAACTGAACAATCAGCTAAATCACCATCTTTTCAGGCTATCAGCAATGCTTTAAAGAAGGACTGCTATGTTGTATTTGATTTCATAGGAAGAATGATATATTTCAGAGATGTTCATAGAAATGTTTCAAAAATTAGAAATAAGAGTATTTTCGTTTTCTTAATTCAACCTGACAAGGTTGACTTTGTGACATTGCTTTATTTTATGACCAAATATACTTCAGAAGTCACTATTTGGCAATTCTTCCTTTTCTTTTTGAAGTTGACACTGTTACCTGCAGACGAGTGCCATATGCAAACAATTAAAAATATTGTACATTTGTTAAATGTGAATGTTCCTCATTCCCTCGTTCCCATGTTCCCTCATTCCTATAATACTTTCTTGGAAAGTATTATGAGTGACGTTGCCAGAGTGACATTTTGGACAGACTGTCCTGATTCCATCAAAAGCGGCACCCTCTTTATTCACACTATGCCACCATTCATTCCCATGCTTCAAAAGACTCAAAAACCGGGCATGTATTTATTCATCTATTAAATGAGTTTGTATTTGTTGAATCTCTACTCTGTACAGGCAAAATTCTGACATTTCCACCCTATTGTATTGGGAAAGTCAGTAAGTTGATATCCTCTGAAATATTATTTCCTATGTTTGTACACAATATACTATCCACAAACATATTCGTACCAGTCATGTAGACATATGTAATCACACCTGAAATCTACATTTTTAGAATCTCTGTGAGCTTTGGAGTGATACTGGTGTAGATCAACTGTAAGAAAATGTTTTCAAACTATGGAAATCTCAAATCAAAAAGTAAATGAATCCAGAAGATACTAAAAAAAGTAAATGAGTCCAGAAGATTATTCTCCATGATTTATGTTATCAATGACCACAACAAAAATATCAAGAAAAAAACTCCCTTCTATTCTCAATACTGTGCCAACTGTAATGTGTGTGAGCCAGTGTTACACTTTCAAAAAGGAATAAAAGGAAACCTTCGAGTAAAGAATAGTTCCTTAATAGTTTTTAACGCAATAAAATTAATTTTATGAAAATATCATCAAAAATAGTACCTGTCAATACACTGATACTTGTGACATATTAATGTAGGGTTTGGATCATACATTTTTTGTTAAGTAAATTACCAATTTTGGACTTTGCGAGTTTTTTCACTTCTGGAGTAATAAGACAAATTTTTGTGAGTTATAAATGAGAACATCCGTAATCTTTCTTAGTTTTGATAAATTTAATATGAATATGTAAGACATTAACTTTAGGAGAAGCTGGGTCAATTATGAATGAAATTCTCTTTGCTAACTTTGCATCTCTTTTGACAATATGAAATTATTTAAAAACAAAAGTTATATGTGGGCTGTGTGTGTGTCTGTGTGTGTGGCCTTGACTGAAAAATAGTAGTAAATATGTACTGTCATACTTCAGACATACCAAAATCTAAAGATGCATTGGAGCTTCAACCAAATTACTTCATAGGTGCTATCTAGTCTCTGGTCTGCTATGCTCACGTATAGGATGCCGAGGTAGAATCAAGTGATCAAAATACCCTCTGCCTTTTTCTTATTCCTTCTCTGTTTTTAGTAACATTCAAAATTAATTTTCTATCCTAAGTATGTTCTAATGTTCCTTTTCTTATTTGACTCTTTACCATAGGCCTCTTGAAATTCCTGAATGTATTCCATTTTATGTATACAATCAAACACAGCCCATTTCTATTTCACTTCTCCTTCCATTCACTTCTATTTCTTGCTCTTCCTCATCTCTAAACTTCCATGAGGAGTTTTCCATACTTAATAGGTCAATTTACTCACTTCTTATTTGTTTGTTCCCCATTCCATTCTTCTTTCTCTTTCTTATGTTTCACTAAAACAGATATCAAGGGGCCTTCTTGTTGTTCAACCCAAAGGATGTATTTCAGTACTTACATTATTAAGAGACGTATTTTCTACTGGCTTCCATCTTAGTTACTTTTCTCATTGCTGAGACAAAATACTAAACACCCAAAGTTAAAGGAGGAAAGGTGTATTTGGCTCACAGTTTGTAGAGGTTTCAGTCCATAATCGGTTGACAGAACAGCAGGTTGGTACAGCAGAAGGGCATTATCACAGAGAGGAGAAACATCTCAGGACAATCGGAAGGCAGCAAGCAACCAGCAACTGCCTACCATCTTTCTGTCCTTTGTATTATTTCTAGGCTACAAGGCGTAGGGCTGGGTAGCACTCACACCCGGGGTGGGCCTTTCCATTATCAATACTCAGAACTATGCCAAAACAATCAGTGGACTAATTTAGTAATCAGACTTCCTGAATCCCGGTATCACACGCTCATGGTCCAGCGACCTCTGAGAAGCCCCACCTATGACTGAAGCTTTGTGGGAACATCTAGACACAAACAATAACAGTCGCCAAAGTAATATGCTCTCCTAAATTTCTTTTCACTGTTTGATACTTCTGCATCTCTGTTCAATGATTATTAGTATGGGCACTATTCAATCCTCAGTCTTGGAACAACAGTACTCTT
This sequence comes from Hystrix cristata, assembly GCA_004026905.1. NCBI lineage: Eukaryota > Metazoa > Chordata > Mammalia > Rodentia > Hystricidae > Hystrix > Hystrix cristata. The sequence continues at coordinate 51,334 of PVJO010009518.1, forward strand.
AATTTTACATGCAAATAATTTATAATCTAGTGTAGTGAACACAAACTCTTGAGTCCCTAGCCTGTATTTTCAAGTATGATAACTTCAGTGGTTCAACTGCAACTCACACTCAATATGTTTAACTCAGAGTTTATTTCCTATTATTTTTACAGAGTTTCCTATTTCAGTCTGTGAAAGGCACTCTCATTCCTTCAAATAGCAAACTAGAGACTAAAAAAGATTCTTTAATATTTCTTTTTGACTTTAACTAAGTTACCAAATATCTCCAGTTCTCACTTTATTTTGAAATACTCTTTCAAATTCAGTTACTCTTCCATATCTTTTCAGTGCCAAATTCCAAACCCAAGTTGCCATTAACCTTTTCCTACAAGATGGCAATAAAGTAATAAATAGTTTTCCTATACACCTTCTATTCTCCTCTGCAATATGTTCTCTTTAATGCTTCTGCCAGAGTAGGCTGGTCCAAACACAAACTACTTTTATCACAGTGCTAAAATGATTCGCTACTATTTTGAGAAAAAATAGGTAACTTGGCTTGTGAAATAAAGGCTGAATCCCTCTCATCATGGGCATTTATACTCTACCTTGGTTGCGTTTCCAAGTTAGCATTCTTCGACTTCCTTGCATCTGCCATGTTTCTTCTCTATTTTGCATCTTTGCAATTCTATGCTGTCGATGGATGTGATTCTGGAATAGTGTGATTAAGAACATGACTCTGAAGGACAGAGCCATAGATGTGAATCTCACATACATACATTTATTTGCTTCATTATTTAAAGAAAGTTTCTTATCATTTTAAATTTAGTTTTTTCATCACTAAAGTTGAATTAGTCCTAATATTTACTCTATAGACTTCCTGAGTTTATTAAATAAAACAAAAAAGAATAACTAGTTGAAGTCCAACATGCTAGTCACTGGCTTTTTGCTTCTTGACAAACATTTATCATTTTTTAGACTAGTTTCTTCATCAGTAGAAGACTGTTATACTGTGCATGTAATATAGTGGATGTACTAATGTTCATATTAATGTTTAAAATAACAAATGCATAACAAAATATTTTCCTTTGTGATTTTGGGTTTCTGGGAAAAAGTCATTTTTAATAATACCATTACCAAATTTAGATAAAATGAATACTCTACAATTGGAAAATTGTATGCTTTAGTTTTATCAGTGATTCAGAAATTTAATACACAGGAGAATCACCTGTGGTCTGCTAAAATTACTGATTCAGTACATCAAAGACGATTTCCAAAATTCTACATTTCTAACAGGCTCCTGGATGGTGCTGTGATCCCTATATTCAATTTACCTTTTAGTCATATTTGTATGAATTTATAAAGAGCACCATCAAAGCATAAATCAATGTGTCAGTATCAGTTTGAGCACTGGATATTTCTCAGTCATATTTTGTAGTGTTCAAGAAAGAAATGTCAAAGATACGTGTATCTTTCTCATGTAACTAAAAAGCAAAGTTAGCTTTTTATTGAGAAAGTTGAAACATTTTATTATTAGGTATATTCAACAATAATTGGAATTAAGGAAAACTAAATATTAGAGCTGAAATTTGAAGAATATGTAGACAATGGATTCTGAGCACAAAGTGGAAGGAAATTGCAGGAAGGGAAGCAAAATTTAACCATCATAGAAGGATGAAACAGTACACATAGACTAAATGAAGGTCAGTTGGACGGACCTGGAAAGATTTGGGTCTGGGCGCAGTGTCTGATATACTAATAAGTCTTTATGTGCTACAATTTATTATTAGTATGATTTTAAATACCCGGCTTCATGTCATAAAAATTTTCATGTCATATTTTAAATACCAGCTTTGCAAGGTCAATATTCAATAACGATTTGTACATTAACAGTGTTCAGTTCAATTTCAATTATCTTCCTTGAATGGCAGAAAAAAATGAAGCAACAGCTGGCGTTTGTTGTTATTTCACATTAGAGGGCATGACTCATAGGTGAATGTCATCTTTTATGAATGCCATGTGTCTTAGTTACTTTTCTATCATTGCTGAGATAAAATACCTGGCACCCAAAGTTAAGGGAAGAAAGGTTTATTTAGCTCACAGTTTGTAGAGGTTTCAGTCCACCATCAGCTGGATCCAAGCCAGCATGGCATGGTAGACAGGCAGAAGGCAACAAGGCAAGCAAGGGGGCCAAAAGGGGAATAGAAAATCCTCTTTCTGTCCCTTACATCTTGTCTAGGCTATCTGCCTTTGGGGCGGGTAGCAGTCTCACCCTAAATCCCAGCACTCTTAATCCTAGTATCATATCCTTGATCCCAGCAGAACTATGACAAAGCAATCAGTGGACTAATTTAGTAATCACACACTCTAGATCCAGCCACCTCTGAAAACACCCCACCTATGACCACATGAGGCTTTGGGGGTACAGCTAGACATAAACTGTAACACCATAGCAGTATAAAAAATGAGACCCTCTGTGCCAGAGACTAGTGGGTGACATATAGCAGTAGTCAAGAAAATACTTGCTGCTTTACTAAAAGAGTATTTGATGAAAAGGCAGGGTAGATTCCAAGTATAGAAATCTGTCATGCTTAAAACAGATTATTGGTGATACTCTTTTTTGTTAGAAAAAAGAGTAAACATGGATACCACTTTATTTTGTAGAAAGAATCATCTGCATCTGTTTAAATATCCATGTTATTACCATTTACACTTAATCACCAGAAGACTAGAGTAACTAAGCCAGCAAGTTGGTATTTTTAGAAGATGATCCTCACATGAAGCTCATATATGTCTGACATAAATAAACATTTTAACAAATTATTAAATGCTGAAAGTTTCAGATTATGTAAGAGACAAAGTAATGCAATACTTTCAGGAATTTACCGTTTTGTTGGGATCCAGATTACTTGGGGAAAAAAAAAATCTCTCATTCAACTAAGCGTTGCAAAATCTATCAATGAATTTTCCTGGTTTGAAATACAAGGATTCGGGTTGGGGATTTAGCTCAGTGATTAGAGTGCTTGCCTTGTAAGCACAAGGGCCTGAGTTCGATCCCTGGCACCACAAAAAAAAAAAAAAAAAAAAAAAAAAGCAGAAGAGGAATGGAGCTGATGCAGAGCAGACCATAAATGCTGTGAAAAAGACATTAATTTATCCTTAGAACTAGATTTCTTTTCTCGGGTCCAATACTATAAATTTTAAGATATATCTAACATCTATGGAATGTATCAATCTCAATTCACAAACATGTATCTCCGAGTTTGGAAATATCTTCAAGACTAATTAGAAGATTCAGAACATCGAGAAGACTTGAGAAAATACCCTAAATGCAAACTTCTTCAATAGTTTGGAAGTTTTATGTTGGCAAGAAAGGACTAAAATATTAGTTTGTAGCTGGCCCTTTTGTTAACTGAAGGTATCGCTACACTTTCAACCACAGAATGATTGTGAAGTGTTTTGCCTACTGATGGAGAGAGGGCTTCTTAGGAACGTGACACTGTGATTTAACCCTGTTTTAGAGACGGTTATAAGCACCTATTTCCATTCTCTGTAGATTTTTTTGTAATAGAATTTCTGATATTAGTGTGTCACATAGCTATACAGTCAGAGAATACATTTTCCACTCTTCCTTGCACTTTGAGGTACCACCTGACTAAACTTTCTAAAAGACATGTAAGTACAAATAATATAGAAAATTTCAGAGTCACTTTTATATCAGGACATTGCTTACTTGACCTTTCCTATCTAGAGAAATGTGGGGCCAAAATAAAAGCCACAGTAATTATACAGATAAGAGGAATACCCTAGAGAATGGAAAGCAACAGGAGAAAAGGGGCCCTTAGAGGACCTCATGCAATGGAGATTGCTTTTCAGCAGTGCTCTCAACCTTGCTTTCCAAAAGTTTCTTTTCATCTGCTCCCTGCACAGGCCTGGTGGCCTCACTGCATGTGTGCCTTTTGTTCTTCCTTCCTAACAACATAGTTATTTGAGAAACTTCTGCCTTATTTGACCCACAGTATTCTTCCAGAAGCTTGGCCTGTATCATAACTAATGCACTCTGTAACGTATTTCACATGAGACCCGAATGATTACTCTTTTTTCTTTTACAGGTTGTATATTTGAATGTTGTTTATTTTTTTTTCTCCAAAATTAACGTCTTATTGTGTCCCTTGGAAACACAGAGTTAAAGGTCATCCTGCAATATCATGATACTAAATCTTCCAGTATCATGGTATTAAAATCTTCCAGTATCATGGTACTAAATTTGTCCTGTGGGGTAAGATGGCTGTAAAGAGTTCAAACTTATCAAATGATTGTCAGTTAGTACTTAGAGGAGAGAGAGGAGAGATTGAGTGAAGAAGAGGGAAAAAGGATAACAGGGAGAGATCAAGAGAGCTAGAGAGATTTCCTTTGAGTACTACCATTTTAACCATTGACGTTCCTGGAAAAGTTAACCATGGAGTTGAGCCTTTTATTCTGTAATCAAAGCTGTTACTGTTGGCATGAGGAATTACAAGAGAATAATATACACATATACACACACTTGGATATTTGGATTTGGAAATAACTTTGCTAAAAAGATACTGTTTTAAAATGAACCAGATATAGTGAGAATAGTTCAGTAGTCATATGAAAATCTATATTAAAATTTTGATAAATGAAAATTGTCTTGCTTTCTGTAATTTTACTGCTTCTCCCAGTGGAAGTTCTAAGAATGTTCAAGTATGATTCATGTTGTAGAGACAACATGCACCTAGCTGAGGAAAGGAAGAAACGAAAATAATTTTTAAAATTTTGCTCGTTGGGTCTACATGCTCAATGTAAAAGGCAGAAGAGTACTTACTTCATCCTTGCTCCAATCCTTCAAGGTGGAAGCAATCTCAGCATTACCTCCCTTGAATGACAAGTGAGAAATTAGGAACCAAAACAGTCAGACAATGTAACAAGATTAATCCAGGTCAGAGAAATAATTAGGAAAACCATCAAAACCAGAACCTTGGTTTCTTGGTTTTTAGTTCAGGGATCTTCCTTCTAAGCCATATTGACCTTAGGTTCTCTATTTTAAAATAATCTGGTTAAAAATATGACTACAGAAAAGAGGTAAGGCTCTCTGGGTAGCCCAATCAAATACGAAGTTCCTGAAAATTCATTCAAACAAAGCACATCTGGCTAAGAACACCCTTTTACAGCCACAGTCATGAATGTTAAATCAAAGAAATTGTAGTCTGAACCTGATTAAGCAGGCTACAGTGTCTAACAGCATGGGCAGCAGCAGGATGCAATCCACATTTCAAATTGCCAGAAAGAAAGGGAGGATTTAAGCCCAAATGGGGCTTAAACGAAGAATAAATCTGTTAGCAGAGCAATTACTCATGTCCTCAGTAAACTGCCTCCTTCAAGGATTAGCAGATAAATCTGGGCCCTGGCATTAGTGTTTTCTTGGCACACCTTCTTCCTTCTACACATCAATAACAATGTATTTACCCAATTATCAGATAATCCCACTTAAATTGATCAATTGATAGCTCCCTAGCCCTTTCAAAGCACTGCTTTGTTTTCTTTGGCCTCCAACACCTAAAAATATTTCTAGAGGTCAAGAAAGTACAAATTGCAAATTTATTATTCCTGGAGTTGCAGGATGACCTTTAACCCTGTGTTTCAAATCTCTGCATGGTGCCTTGGAAAGTGATTTCCATTAAAGTAAATAGGAGTCCTAGGGCAAAGGGATTTGAGGCTTAACCCATTCGTGCACTTAGCCCACATTGAGGAAAAGTTGTCGAAATCTGTGGCACTTGTCATTTATTGTGATGTTTTAATCAACACATTTTAATTGTATGTATTTATGGAGTTCAATTCTACATTTTGATGTACTGATAATGTGTAATGATCAGATAGATGAAGGTACTTGTCATTTAAAAGTCACTTCACTCTTAAATGTGGATTGTTTTCATTCTTTTTTATAATTTTTCTCCTTAGGTTGCAACTTAAAAAATCTTGTACAATTTATTACAAGCTGATAACGTTTGTGGAAAAAAATCATTTACACTTCTCATACACAGACCATGTCCAACATTAGATAGATTTCATTTAGGGAGGAATGCTATAAATACTTGATTCTTATTTGTTATCTATTAGACTAATAGATAAGAACTACTTGCAGTCTCTCTTCTTCCTCTTCCTATTCGTCTGCTTCTTCTCCTCCTTCTTCTTCTTTGCAAATAAAAACAGGCTTTACAGGTAAACTTCAGATAAACTTTCTTATTTGTCTTTTAAGTTTTTTTTATTAGTATATGTTTGTAGTACATAATGATCACATTCCTTGTGGGGAGTTGGTACATGTACATAACACATCTTAATTCTTTTTTTTTATTCCCTTCCCTTCTCTTTCCTCTGCCCTCTCTCCATCTCTCTGGATAAAACATTTACAGAAATTTCTGTCAAGTAAAACACTATGATGTGTCCCCATCCACCATACTCATCTGATCTGATAACATGCAATTTTTGGCTCTTCCTTAAAGTCAAAATGACCAGGAGAGGTAAGTGTTTTGAATCTCAGAGCACTGAGGCAGCCAAGGCAGTTCAACTAAAGACAGTTGGGAAAGAGGACATTCCAGAAGTGCCCTAGACAGTGACAGGCATGATGGAATAAGTGTGTTGAAAGTGAAGGGAGTATTTTGAGGGGGATTAATGACAATGTGTTTTTACTGTAATAAATTAGAAAGAAATTCAAACACATTGTATTTTTACCACAAACTGTATATTCTAAATGTTTCATGAGACTAAAAATGTGTCCATTGTTCTTTCCAAATTCAGATATAACTGAGCTTGCCACAGTCCAGTATCTTACCTGGAAATAGAATAATGAGAGGTCCTAACTTTCAATTCCTTTTTTTTTGTATGCTGGGGATCAAACTCAGGACCTTGTGCTTAGAAAGTGAGCACTCTAACCACTGAGCTAAATCCCCAGTCTGTCATTTTAGTTACTAATGATGTGGTGGCTGTCAAACAATAAAGACAGCAACATAAATTTGGGCATATTCTGACAGATGTTAGTATTTCGCTAAGTATTAACAGAGTCAAGAATTTCAGCAAGGTTTACAATGAAAAAAGGCTTTATTCATCAACACCTCCTTTACAGTTTGCCTCGTACTTCCGTTTTCAGCTGCATCTTTCCCTCTCTTACCATAGTCCCTGACTCCTTTCCTTTTTTTTTTTCCCTCAAAGACTGATGTGCTTGGCTACTTTCTAACAGGACTGGGTCTGAGGCACCAAAATAAGGAGCCCAACCCACCCTAAACATAGAATGGGCCCTCAGATTCACTAACTCCCTTTGTGGAAAAAAGAATCTTTAGGATGCATTAGTAAGAGCCTTGGGAAGGGTTCATTAGGCAGGAATTTTAATAGACACTCAGGGAAATAAAGTGTGGGTCCCTAAGAGAGAGTGCAAATTTATTCCTGCAGTAAGGAACATTTGCAATTGGAAAATCTGTTAAGAGGCAGCTGACCCTCTAAGAATGGTACTAGCCCATTTTATACACATGGGCCCTGTTTTTTGAATATTTAAAGATTCTTTGACTCTCTCAACCTATTCCTTTATTTTAGGGTTACTGTGTGTACTGAGCACATGGTCTTTACAATATTGAGGAATGAAGTTGGGAACCAAAAGAGGTCAGAGAGTTATATTGGAAATAGTAATAAGATTAACTCCTGGATTTCTAGGAGGAGTCCCAAGTGGGTGGCCACTGAGGCTATTTGTCAAGGACATTTTATGCAGCAAAATCACAACTTGGGTACAACAATGGTCAAAGTACGATCGACCTATAAGATTACAAGCTATAGCTAATATTAGCTAATATCACTTAGCTATTGATTCAATACAGAAGCAAGGCACGTAGCAAGGGTATATGGTGAGCATCATTAATGGTAGCTTGTTTGTAACTTTTAATTGTAGAAAGAACAAAAGCATTCCTGGAAAGGAATGGGTCTGTGGGTGCAGATGTTCTGGTCACCCACCTATGCGTCTGATACCTATCTGGGCTCATTGGATCAAGTGGTACTAATTACACTATACTCTCAAGCTGCTGTTTATATCTAGGCCTGCAGACCTGGCTATTGGTTTCCACCTTTAGGCTTGGCCCTCTTCAGATTCACCTCCAGCCAAGGTTCTTCTACACTGATTCCCTGGAGGGCCAGACACCTCTCTGTCTGTTAGTTTCTATCTAACTTAGTTGTCTCTAATATCAGGATCAGACTCTGGCTCTTAATTTTCTCAATTAAACCAATTTATGGACTTTCGACATTTCTGATAAATTTTGGATGTAGTGGGTGTGGAAGCGAAGGAGCCTAAATTTAACCAAAGGAATGCTGATGTGGGCTACCTTGGGAAACTTTGGCTAGGTCCTGACATTTACAGTCTTCTCAGAAGTACAATTCTTAGTTGTGCTTTCCTTGTTTGCTTTTCACCTACACTTTTATTTCTCCACCCTACCTCATTCCTCAAATTCGTATTCTTATTTGTACCATTTTCTTACCTGGTACAGACTGTTCCCTACTGTATCTCTTCAAATCACTTAATCCTAGTCACCACTTAAGTACGATTTCCTCTGTAGAACTTTTCTTGTTACACAGGCCCTACTCCCCATCTTGAAGCACTAGATAACACTTGTGTCATTTTTTGGCACTAAAATTTCAGTGTATTTTTTTAAAATTTCTCTCTGCGTCTCTGCCTCTTTTTATCATACACACACACACGCACACACACACTGTCCTCCTTGGCTTTTTGGTTAAAAGGTAATCTAACTGAAAGTCACAGAGCTTTATTTGGTTTTATTTCTTTTCTAGTGTTAATACATGTGCCTAGTTTATGTCTGATCTGCGTTAATGTTTTCAATACTCCGGCAGTTTTGTAATTTGAAGTTATTCTCTATTTCTTTGAGTTAACTCAAAACATCTGTTCATCCACTTAATAATATTTACCAAGTATCTATCATGTGCTAAGTGATTCTTCAGGTTTTAGTTTAAAATATAAGCTAAATAGAGCAGGATTGTTTGTCTAGAAACTAGAAAATGCATTTGGAGTATAACTAAATACACTGAAAACACATGGCTTTCAACAATCCTTTACTGCTCTTTAAATAAGTACTTTATATTAATTGAATATGTGTGGCTTTTCCCACTACTTAGTTGTTCCAAGAGATAGGTATTGAAGCATAGCTGTTGTAAGAAAACAGTGATGAGAAGTCAAACAAACAAAACAAAACAAAAACTTTAAAAAGAAAACAGTTGATGTTCAATGAATATAGGTTTAGTAAGCAAAGTGTAACCTGTGACCTTTTCTACCAGTTTATCCTAAACCCAGCCTTTCTTTTCCACTTCCTTTCTTTGTTACCTTTAAAGATGGCTCATCTCACTCTTTTAAACAATTGATAGCATCAGAGTCTGCAATGTTTGCCCTACATTTAATCTTTAGCTTACCATGTATTTACGTAGGTTGCTAATAGAATTAGAGTGACTTCTGATAGTTTCTTATTTATGTACCTTCTACAACGTCTTGTTAAATAAGAGAGAAGGCCCACATTCTTAAGAAATCATGTTTATAATCTCTATTTAACTTACATCTTCAAGTCTCCAGACTTGGCCAATTACTCTCTACTTCATATGCTTATGCTTCAGCCAAATCTACCTACTTCTCCTTTGACAAGGCTATTAACATCTAGAGTTGTGCAGGGTGAAATGGTTAGTAAAAGTGGGGGTGCAGTTTACTGAAAATTCTCATCATTTTAAAACTCACTAGCCATTTCCTGTATAATGCTTTGCATATGTTTTGCTATCTCCTTGCTTACCTTTGGTGAAAACCCCTAAACTTCCATTCCAGGTTTCTTCATTTATAACTTTCTGTGTTATGTCCATTTGCCTTCCCTACTTAAAAGGACAAATTCCCTTCCGTGTACTCTTATAATAGTTATATCCATTTATCCGCCAGAGTGAACGTGTTAAAGCATAACTCATCTATTCACATGTTGACTGGCCAGGCTAGTGACTGAGCTCCCTGAGAGTAGAGATCTTGTCTTCTTCATCTCAATGTATCCTAGTTTCCCTAACGTGTTACATGGAACATATTTTCATAAGATAAATCTGTTTGGATGGGTCTTTCTCTTTTCTTCATTGTCCCTTTATTAGAATCTTCCCTACCAGGCTCTGCTTCTCCTTCTGCTATCAGTCTTTTGTAGTTTCCTAGGCTTCAGTTTGTAGGGAAGTAGTTCCTTCCTAATTGTAAAATAAAATAAATAAATAAATAAATAAATAAATAAATAAAAGAAGAAAGAAAGAAATGGCCAGCATCCTCAGACAGATTTATGAAGGTAGGAACGCATAATGTCTCTGGATCTGTCAGAGTTGTGAGTGTGGAGTTATAAATAGAAAATCAAAAATTCATTAAAATGCTAGGTTCATCATGGAGGTCTTGTCCTAAATGTAAATTTCAGGAGAAAAAGTACTTTCATCTTTTTTGTTAGTATCTCTAGCCCCAGGACCTGTTATTATACCAGGAATATAATAACTACTAAGTTAATACTTATTAATTCATTTCAAATCACTTGCCAAAAGCTACATACATAGTTTTCAGAATTGTAAAGTCAGGTCAGTCTTATCCCAAAGATTATGCTATTATAAATAGACTACTGTCTCTCAAGAGGACAATTATTCTAAATTCAAGTCCTAGAGTATGCCAGTAGACTTCCTACCTGTTCAATCAAATCTGTGTTTTTAGACTCACTCTCTGATGTTAAGTGCCTCATCATTCTTACAGAAGTTAATATTTTAACTTAACATTATTTCCAGGCATTCTTCTACACATTTTACATTTGTAAACATAATCATCACACAAAACTTACTAGCACCATTTTGAAAATGATGAAACTAAGGTTAAGTAAAATATGCTCAGGATCAAGTTACTAATAATATTGGATCTGGTCAGACTGACTGCACACCTAGACATTCACCTCTATACCCAGAAAAGTCAAAATGATCAGAATCTCTCAAAGTGGCAGCCAGCAAGAGAAGAGCGATTAGCTTCAGTCCAGCGTACCAGCTTCTGAAGATTTGCCAGCATCTTCAGAGAAGTATGTGTACTGATCCCTGCCATATTCCTGTCATTAATGATGTCAAATGGCCTCTTCCACAGACTCATTTTATTAGCTCAGGAAATATTTCACAGACCCCCCTCCTTTACTTGATCATAAGTAGGTATTACATCTATTAAAGCAAGTAAGAAGATAAACACAGGGAATGAAATCATTTAATGTTCCACCAAACATCAGCCCCTCTATTAGAAGAAATTTCGTGTTCACGTATGATAGTTAACATACCCAAACACATACCATTCAAAAATCTTTTGTTGCCTTTAAAATGAGGAATATTTTCTTTTTAATTACATTTATATACTGTTTTTTTAACTACTTAGTTGTCTTTATTAGGTATTGAAATATAGTTATTTGGGGGAAAATAATAAAATAACAAAAATTTTAAATTATGGTAATTTACTTGGCAGATTTTTGTGCTATGTTGTTGGAAATGAAACTTATGGATGGATAGTATTACTCTCAAGCATATAAACATGAAATAGTACACACACAGAAAATGGGATGGTTATGCATGTCTTTTGGCTTATATAAGTAATGAAAACATGTAAATAAAATACTACTTAAACTGTAGTATTCCTAACCCATTCCATATCCCCAAAACTCTTTTTGATGAAGAATTGCTGATACAAGCTGAGGCTTTTTACATTTCCTGGAGGGTAAAGTAAGATCAGAGTAAATGCTTTAGAAAGAATGAGCCTTTACATGGAAGGATGGCAGGGACCCCAATTCCCTCCCTTATCCTGCTTGTTTACTAACCCTAAATCAAAGTCATTCTCCTGCTTCCAACCCATTGGATGTCCTCAAAGTGTTCTCTTTTTAGGTAACATATATGTATTTGTGTTTACTTTTTTCTATGTTGATTTATTCTACACTTATGTTTTAGAACCCCGTGCATTAAATTTGCCATCATGTGTATGAAGCCTGTGTGTGTATCAGGAAATATGTAATATAACTGTGTAAATATAGATATAGGTTATAAGTATAACCTATAGATATAGGTTATAAATAGGTTATAAGTAACCTATATCTATAGATACTATTACCAGGTGTTGTGATTCCTCTGGTGATGGTGATTTCTATTATTCAGAATGTATTTGGGATTTATATAATTTTATATCAACCTTTTATCTGGTGTGTCACATTTAGAAAAATCATCCCAACTTTAGAGTACTGAAGATGTGTTGTATTATATTATCTTGTGCTTTTTTATATCTGCTTTCTTGCACTTAAGCTTTTAGAGTCAAACTGAAATTTATACTGTGGAAATTATGAGGAAACTTACCATCCTTATATTTTCCCAGATGACTACCAAATTGTTTGAATGCCACTCGTTAGTCTATTTTTCTTTCTCTATTGATTTTAAAAAATCTTCTAAATAAGCAAACCTATGCTCTGAGTTTGTCCTAGATTTTCGTTTCAGTTCTATTAATCTATCAATTCAAAAGCCAATGCCCTACTCTTTTATATTTTATGATTTTTTAAAAATTTTAATATCATATAAAAATAATTCTTTATCAGTACTTTGTTCCCCTGGCTATTGTTTGGTTTTCTTCATGAACTTGAAAGTCAGTTCAGTTATTCAAGAGTAAAAATCTCCTTATATTAATTATTATTCCCAGAGTTTGACTCCCATTTAGACCGCAAACTCTCAGGTTACTCTACTCTTGACTTCTCAACAAGTCACATCTTTTAACCAGTACGTATGAGCAGTCTTAGTATATTGAAAGTCCTTTAGTCCAAGTCTCAATAAATATTCAGTCTACAGGTTTCATAATAAGTACAGCTGAGTCAAATCACTAATGGATTATTTATCTTCCTAGATTCTTTCTTTCTCGTCTCTACCCTAAAATACATTCAACTTTGTTTTCAAGTACCAAAACTGCTGGTTGATCTCCCTCTTCTCTATGAAGTATTTTGACTCACTACAACAGAACTGTGTGTTTTCCTTTGTTTTAAATTGTTCATGACTTACAGCAGTTTTATCAAGGTATAATTCTCATACCACGCAATTTACGCATTTGAAGTATACAATTCAATAGTTGTTACAGATTTGTGCAACTATCGCCACTGTCAATTTTGGAATATTTTATTACCTCAAAAGGAACTCCATGTACTTCAGATATACCAACTATTTCCTCAACCATCCAATCACTAAGCAGCCCCTAATCTATTTTCTGACTTACAGATTTAACTATTCGTACATTTCTTTTAAACTCAGATAATATGTAGTCTTTTGTGGCTGGCTTCTTTTTACTTAGCATATTATTTTCAAAGTTCACCCATGTTGTTGTATATATCAGTATTTCATTACTTTTTAAGACTTAAACATATTCAATTGTATGGTTATACCACAATTTATTTGTCTGTCTTTCAGTTGATGGATATTTGAGTTTTTACTTTTTCACTATTATGAATGATACCATTATGATCATTATTATACAAAATTTTGTGTGGATATATGATTTTATTTTCCCTGGGCAAATACCTACAAGTAGAATTTGTGGCCTTATGGAGTTCTTTTGAATAGTTTGAGTAATTGCTAGACTGCTTTCGAAAGTGTCTGTGCAACTTTGAATTCTCACCAGTAGTTTGCAAAGGTTCCATTTCTCCACATCTGTATCAATTTTATTATTTACTACAGATGCTTCTCAATTTACAGTGAGTTTACTTTCTGACAAACCACGGTAAGATGAAACTATCGTATGTTGAAAATGCATTTAATTCATCTAACTTATAGAAAACCAAGTAGTTTAACCACACCGTACTCTCTCTGGTATTCTTGTTTCTCTCTGAGATCATGTGAGTGACTGGAAGCTGCAGCTCGCTGCTCTTTCCTATGCTGGTGAGAGATTACTATAGGACATAATGCTGACCCAGGAAAAGAGCAAAGTTCAAAATTCAAGTAAAATTGCTATTAAACTCATATTAAATCCTTAGATCAAAAAAATTAAAATCCTTAGTTTTAATTTTGCAGATCAAAAAAAATTAAATCCTTAGTTGAACAATCATAAATTGGGGACCATCAACATTCTCAGTGTCACCTCGAGATACTAAAGTAGAACTTATGTCCCTTAAGTAGTGGCTGTGCAGAAGATGAGACCCCTCGCTCTTCATCTGTACTTGCCCCAAACAGAGCCTCAGCAGCAATTAGCAGGAAGCAGGCTAAGAAATTGTATAATTCCTTCCTAGAGATGGTAGCCCTTGGAGTGGGAGCTGAGGGAGAGGCAGCATGGCATTGCCGGCTCCAGCAGTCTGAAGGATAGTCTGCATCCCTCTGAGCTGAGAGGTGGGTCTTGGCTGAAATACCACAAACTTCTATTGTTCTTAACACATTTTAGTATATTTTTTGAACAAATATTCCTTAATTTGTTGTATCTTTTAGAAATGTTTCCAGAAATTTTAAATAGTATTTATTTTTTTTTAAATTAGCTCATTTTTCTTCCCAGTTTTATTCGGGTCCCAGGAAGCTCCTCATGATATTATTACAGACAACAAAATTAGAGAGAAATTAATTAGTAGTCACAGAGGGATTGGGCCCTCTAGGGAATCAATGCAAAAGATTATGTCAAAATTGTGTCTGGAAGTTAATCTGAAGCGGGCCAGGCCTTAAGGTGGAGACCTATAGCCTGACCCACAAGCCTCCCTGGAGATGAACAGCAACTTGATGTTACACTGTAATTAGCACTAATAACGGTAATTTGTCCAGTGAGTCCAGAAAGGCATCAGACACATAGGTGGGGACCAGAACATCTGGACCCATGCTTCCATCCCTTTACAGGAATGCCTTTGTTCTTTCCATATACTCCTCCTACATGACTTCCTTCCCTACTGGATCAATATTAGCTAAGCAATTATTCTTGCAAACCTATAGGTTGATTGTGGTTTGACTCACATTGTACCCACATTGTAACTTTGCTGTATAAATCACTTTTAAGAAAGAGCCTCAGTGGTCACCCACTTGAGACCCCTCCTGGAAATCCAGGAGCTATTATTTTTTTTCCTTATTTCCAATAAAACTCTCCTAACTTCCTCCCTTGATTGGTGACTTCATTCTGCAATGTTGCAAGACTACAAATCTGATCTGAGATCTAACAGGTTAGGAGTTATTTCCTCCTTAACAAATGTAGCTTCCAAATCAAGAGCTTTGAGATTTCTTCTTCTACCACTGTGACTCACTGAGCATATTTAAGTGTTAGCTTTCATTTTACCTTATAGTATTCTACCATTCATCTCAACTTCAAAGTATACAGTAGAATGATGTTTCCTGATGGCTGTTATCCCACTTATTTTCTGTTATAGATTTGCTACTTTTTAAAAAAATTTATCTTTGTAAACTTAGTTACAAAAGAAAAAACTAAGTAAGCTCATATGTTCATCTTGAATGAACAGCATAAATGGTCTTTTACTTTTGTATGATCCAAATCCTAGGGTTATCCTAGGATATTCCCCAAAGTAGTATTTCACAATAAGAGTCACTGACAACCTATGATCTACAAATGGTTTGTGTATTTATCTGATTAGCTGTAAGTTCTATGGTTGTCCCTGTCTGTGCTTAGTAGTTCTGGCAGGAAGAGAATACTGTTGCTTATTTGAAATGCTTATATATTCTGAGAATTTCATCAAAGAGACCATTATGGCACTTCTTTCCTAGAGTAATCAAAAGATATTGGAAAATTTATTTTTAGAAGAAAGTATGTGTTCTCTTTCTTTAATATTTTTCCTATATATACTTTAAATCATTAACCCAAATCTAACCTTTTACCAACATGGCCTCAAGGTTAAATAATGTTAAATTAATATACTCTCTTATTAGTGATCAGCTTTGAGTAAGCATCATCTACTTTAGAATTTAACAACTATTATATGCTTTAATATGCAACTATCTTCTTCTAAATTCAAATAACATTTTTATTGCTATTGTAGCACTCAATGTTAATTTAGCACAGCTCATAAAAAACTCAATAGAAGTGATAAGAATAGACATTTAACCACTGACCTTCACCAACTGAATCAATTCTGAGTAGTTCTTATTTGCTGGTTTCCTTTCTTTTCTGTCAGCCCTGGCACTATCTCCATGTTGTATCCTTTTGAATAGGTTACCTGCTATCTCTGGTCTATTTTCTTACCAGTAAAATGCAAGGTAAAGGAATTATATGGGTTTAATTGATTTGAGTGAATTTATTGAGTGTGCTAGATATTGTTCTAGTGGCTGGAAATATATTGTAGAACAAACAAATCTTTCTTCCTGGGACTTTAATTCTTCAGGTGTTAATAGCTCATAGGCCAAAGTGAGGAAAATATATTGTTTATCAGGTAGTGCAAATGCTGTGAGATAAGTAAGACTGCACAATAAAAATAGGGAGACTTGGGAAGCGAGTTAAGCCATTTCAATAGGGTAATTAGGAAAGCTGGCATTCAGAGATTCCACTGAAGTGAAGAAGAAAGTCTTGAGTGTATCCAAGGTATGGATAAGCCAGGTAAAGTAAACAGCAAGTTTAAGTGCCATGAAGTAAAGATATGCTTGGCATGTTGGAGGAATAGAAAAAAATGAGGTAGAATAAAAGTTGCAGGAAATAAGTTCATGGAGGTATTGTGGTCAGAACAGAATATGTAGAATTAATCAGCCATTTTATATACTTTAGTTTTTTCCTTTTCTTTTGTTTTCTTTTCTTCTCTTTTCTTTCTTTTTTTTTTTTTTTCTTCAGTGAAAGGAGAAGCCACTGGGAGTTTCCAAAGATGGAATTATAACCATCAGTATTTTGTTATAAGAATATTGGTATTTGCATTGTGGTTGGGCTAAAGGTGGGACAAAGGTAGAAGCAGAGAGAAATCTTGTATTGTTGCAACAGTTAAGGTGTGAGTTGACAGTAACTCACATCTGAGAAGTACTGGTATGAGAAATACACTCTGTAACTGATTACTTGCTCAGGGATAGGGCAGAAAGAATTCATTGGTAAAACACATATGAGAGATGGAAGTGGAATCAAGAATGGTTCTAAGACTTTGGCCAGATAAAGTAGAAATATGGAATTGACATGTGCAGTAATGAAATGTGGAAAAAAGTGGACTGGAATAGGTATTTTTAGAGGTGAATGTATTTCAAAGGTTTGATTTTGCAGTGTGTTAGTTTAGAAATATTACTTAAATACACAGAAATTTTATGTAGACTTTTGGCACATAACAACTCTTGGCTGTTGGGTTTTGGGGTTAAATACTTTTTTCAAATTAAATTATATACAAATACTAAAGGATATACAGATACTAATTACTTAAAATACATCTTGTTGCTCTGCTCACTGCAAAATGACATTTGTTCTAGGATTTCCTAGTACAAATTAATAAACAAATCACAACAGGTAGTAAAATAGTCTATACTATGTATGGAAATAGGGATAGAATTTTATTTGCCACAGCCAAATTTGTAAGAACAGGTAGTGATCTAAAGAAGATTTGAAGATTGTGTCTACTAATCTCATTGTATCTTTTATTTTCTTATCACTCATGGCTTCTTAAAATTACTAGAGCTATAACAGACTTTTCCTCAAGACTACCAGGTTTTTGTCTTTTATCTCTTCTACTGCTGATTGGGTATCTATTCCAAATTCTCTTATTCTTTCATAGTAGTTTTGCTAAGTAATAGCACTGCAGAATATTCAAT